>JAGSMP010001015.1:0-267875 GCA_029286625.1 Parnassius orleans | reverse complement strand
TAAATAAAATCTATCTAAAACAAGCTTTAATAGGACCATTATCAGATCAACTTCATTGTATCATAATGCAATGCCGTCAAAGTTATATAAGTATGCCAGCTAGTGATGTATATTTTACTTAAAAGGACTATCGAAAATGATTGTTAAGGAAGCGGTAAAAAGATTATAAAAAATTGTTTAGTGCATGAAGTTGAATAACTTCAAAAATTAACTGAATTTTACCATGATAGTTCTAAAATAATTAAAAAATATTCATATAACATGTTCCTGGGAATAAGCTGAACCTACCTGCCTTTTGTTGGATTTTAATTCAAATGTATAAAATCCCAGGTGACTTTACCGAAAAATCTAAAAAAACTCCCCAATAATCAGATCAGAATGTTGTATTTTCGAGCTATGATCTTTGGAGAAAAATATTTACTGCCGTGGGCAGTTTCCCCGGAATTTATTTTTTAACATATTGTTAATATAAATAGTTAGATACTTAACTAAGTATATACCTATTTATATTTTATATATTTTATAAAATGTTTTGATGGGGAAACAAAAACGGGGACACGGAGTACAACATAATGGCTGCTTTATTTTTCATATAAGTATTACTTGTGATAATTACAAACATTTAATAATTAATAATTAAATAGATTATAGAAGTTTATTTTAACATTCGACTTAAGTATGAATGTAAACTTAATAATTTAAGGAAGGAAACTTGTAGGAATCAGTTAAATAAGATTGCTCTGTTTAAAGGCCAATATGAGGCTTCATCATGCTTCATGTTTATATTCTTTATCTGTCCCTGAAAAGTATAAAGTAATAATAAACTTATTATCATTTTAGCTGCATGAATTTTAAAAAACATAATGATCTTAACACAGTAAAGTGCACTAAGTGTCTGAGGATACAGATGCACTCTCTATTCTCTCAATCTCGGTATGTTAAGAAAATGGTCACTCATTCATGGACTGACCGCGGCAAGTGCAACTTAATTTCGCAGATCTATTGATCTGCGCAGCTATTACTTCACGAGTTCCTGTTCTCTACGAATAACGCTGTAGGGGATAAACCACGCTATTTAAGCCCTCGCGACAATGTCGTCGGCCATCAAGCATGAATCGGGCATTGACCGTTGTGAGTATCAAATACTATGTAATTTATAGGTACTATCACGTCTAGTAGCGCTTGAGGAGCATTACTAAATATCTATACCTAACTACGCTAAAAGTTTTATCGTTATGATTTGGGAATTAATCCAAAGTTCCGAAGCTCCGCTCAACCCCTTGAGGAAAATAGCATGATGCTATGAATATTGTACTAGTGTGACCGTGAGGCTGTGCGGTTGGTTAAGCTAGGTAATACATTTATTTTGGTTGATAAATAGATATTTAGTTGGGTTCATAATGGCTTAAAGAGGATAATCTCAAGATTTTTTTGTCTTTAATGTACTACAGTTTTATAATGTATGAAAATCTGTCTCTATATTTATCTAAAGTTTTGAAAGTTATATTTTTGAAGTCTTATTATAACAATATTTCCTTACTGCTACAAATAATGTAGAAATGACCCCTTTAATAAAATTGTTTTATTCTACTTTTTCTTTTATACTTCTCAAGAAAATGTTTGCTGCAAATTGTTGAGTTCTTCTTTGCATTCAACCAACCCATCCAATGAACCAACCACTTTTTCTAATTATAGAATCCGGAGGAATCTGTTTGAAAACGGCAAAATAAAATTACATTTTAGAACGCAAACCGAGGATTTTTTTGTTGTGTAGGCAAGTCTATCGATTCATTATAAACATTCAAGATAAATATCGACATTAATTTTGATATAGTTGAGTCAATCCTAGCGTACATGTAAAATATTTTGTATAAAATGTATTTACCAAATTCATGCAAATTATCAACAACGTGACTTTTTTCTTTGCAAAATATCAAAATTAACAAAATAATTGAATATATTCTATATTTAAAACAGTATGTAACATATATTTTAACCAAAAATAAACGCGTCATAACATTGACGATGTCTTGAGAATTTACCTGTGATATGTGAAATTATCAGGATTATTTCTATTGTTAACAGCACACTCACTCACGGAACAATTAACCATTTTGGAAAAAAGTTATTTACTAAAAATAACCACTATTATACTTTAAAAAATTACAAAATATCTCGGAGCTATTTCTTGCGTGCCGAATTGTGCCGACCTGTCATTCAAAATCGGTTACAGAGTCATGAGATTTGGTATCCTTTTCTATCTTGCATTTTTGCCATAAGGAATTTTTTTCTCGCTTACACACTATGTTGGTCTATACGCTAGTATATCCTAAGTCTACGGTCAAGGCACATTACTTACAAATATACGAGTATAGAAACCATCAATTCAAACAGGTTTCTTCATCTTCAATTTCAATTATCTTAATAAACATTTTTAGAGATCAATGTACTCGTAAGTCTTATATCAAATATTAGACAAATACTTTAAATGCATTCTTTAGACCTTTAACATTACTAGTTAAGTACACATTACAAATCTTAGACTGATTTTTTAATCTCTAGATTTTTTATCTAAGTTATAAATTTGTCGGTTTGACAGCTTTTATATAAAAAATATGTCAACCTTCGTATTTTTTTATTCAGATAAAAGTTATCTGACGATTAAAAAATTAGTCCTTAAACAGAAATTAAAATTGATGCCAAGATAAAAACAAAAGCTACTTATTCAATATCACCATCTTCGACATCGGTTTCTGGTAGAGTATCTTTGACATTGTTAGTGGTTGTAAGACTGTAATATTCATTACGAAATATTTCTGGAATCACCTTTTCTCGACAAAGTTTCTGTAAATCATCGTGTTTTGCTTTAGATATAGGTAATTGAGATTTATAACACGCTGGCGGACTAATTTTGATTTTTGATTGAACTTCAATTGAATAAGTTTTGCATTATCATTCATGGAGTTCTTGACAGCAATTTCTGAATACTTTTTTTTTTTAATGTTACAACACGAATTTTACTGATATTCCCAGTCAAATTGCCCTTAAAATACTTTTCGCTTATTGTGTCTTATCTATTGAAGTCTTTGAAATGCAAAAACTCCACTTCGTATGGTTCTGGATCTTGTCTTGCCGTAGTGAATACTGTATACCATTGTGAAGGTGCGTGAATAATGTTTTTTTTTTAATTTCTTTCTATTACGGCATGTACAGACTCTACTGGCATGTAGGTGTGCCCGGTTAACAAGAAGTTTATTTGGATTGCTTCAATCTTGCTGTTCAGAAATTAAATTCTCTTCGTGTACATTCAGTCCTGCGTAGACTGTTTGAATAGGAGCAGAGCATGATGAAATGTTATATTCCATAGATTTATTCGCTAGAAAGAAAAAAAGACAATTTTATATAAATAATTACTTGTATAAATAAGAAAATATAAAACTCCCCTTATTTATCATGATAGCTTAACTATGGAGTTACAATTATTCTTACCTCATCTGCTGGTGGTTCCGGGTAATCAAAATTAAGTTTTCTTGGAGTACCTATACGAGTACAAATGCCTTACCATAGGTGGACTTACCTGGATAGTCGAAGCAGGCTCAAAACTGCGTGCCGAAATGGCTCACCCGTGCGCGTGGCGTTTGTACCGCGGTCGTCTGAGCAATAAATGTTCACTGTGTGACCGTGACCTCGTTTGCTTCGAAAGAATGAAAGAGATAACCGACGTTCTTAATTTTTGTTGCACTAGGTAAACGACAAATGGCGCGACATTGAATCGGGTAGGTATAAAGGAGAACGGCAGGCTTGTATGGGAATTTCGTACAGCTAAAAATTTTCGTGTTTTGGGATATTTATGGTTTTAATTGGCAGTTAGTAGGATAGCCAAGCCCTATTTAAATTCTTAGATTTTAAAACTTGGGACGTAAAAGTTATAACCAGTTTTATTTTTAAGTTTATGTACTAGTGTACCAATGTAGATTGTTATATATGCACATAAACATTGTTTTGGTGATAAAGTAAATGTTCTTGATTGCTTGTCGCTATCTTTGTAGTGTTTTACTTACCATTAAGTAGGTAGATTGAGATGCAGTCACAAACCACAATTCAAAACAACAGCAAAGAACTGAAAACTGAACTGAACTGAAAGACAGATAATCTTTACCTGTCAATAAATAATTGCCATATGAATAAAAAAATATTGATGACGAACATCATTCCTATCATTAAATCGTAAACCATTATGATTTTATGCAACAATTATGCATTCTTAGGTATAATATATAAGTGTTTAATTATATATATTGTTATTTCTAAATTAATAATTATCATTTCGATATTTGTGTTATTTTACATATGGCAACTTCTAAAAACATAAATGCGTTTAGTTTACGCTTATATTACGTTTATTTATTAAAATCTTTCTATTGATATTATTATTTAATCCGGAGTTCTAAAAATAGAACATAAACATAAAAATAAATGGCTTAGTTGCCTTAATATGTGGTACAAATTCTATAACAAAACAACAAAAAAAGTATGCGGTACAAAATCTGCCGTTCTCCTTTAGTTTTATCTGATTATCTAACCACCACACTCGTTAGAATATCGGGAGGTAAGAAAAGGATAAGCGACAATTTATGTTAAGTGAGTTTTTAGGACAATTTGTATTAAGCTCCTCCGTTAATTGGTACAGTAACAGGGAAAATGACTCTAGACGCCATACAAAGTCACGGAAATATTGGCTTAAATATCTTAAATGACAACAATATTTTTCAAACAAACTGACATATTGTCGTAAACGGAGTTTTAGAAAAAAAAAGTCCAAGCAAAATGTGACAAATGTATCTTTATACATAATTTTTTTCTAGCCCAAACCGGTTAAAGTACAAACAAGAAAATGTTATAAAAAGCCTCAATAACATAAGTCTCATTTTCTAAATACCATTTTTTAGCTAACCATCAAAATTAAAAATACACCAAAATATGTGCGTTTACGACGAATAAATTAGGCTGAGTACCTCAATTTACATACTGTCTAACCGACAAAAAGCATGTCGTAGAATCATAAAATTAGACCAAAAAGACGCAAAAAAAAAGGGCGATTCTAACCATATATATAAGTCGATTTCGCAAAAATTGGCGGTTGTCCCTTTTTGGCTGTGAAGCGTCGATATATATATAATAGGTAATTTTTCGAAAAAATTATCGACTGACAAAGTTGTAAAGTACCACAGATCACTGTTATTACCTACTTGCCGGCCGGCATTTTACATCGCTTTTTTAAAACTCCCTGAGTTATAGCAAATTAGTGAGTCTTACTATCTGCATTCTGCAATTGATTTTAAAACTTGTGAAGATATGATATTTTTGTAAATACTTAACAAACATTAAGTGCTGTACACTATGAATAATTAAAATAAACAAATAAAATTGCGGAGATACATAAAACTAAGTTGTTACTTTTTCACACCTACCCGTAAATGTTAAAAAAGAGTTTTATTATCAAATGCTTAAATAATAACAAAATAAAAATGGATTAATTTTATACTATATACCTACAATTGTATTTTATAAATAATTTACTAACTTGCAATATTATATTTTAAAAAAATTATTATTTGTATAATTAGGCAACATTTTATATTCATTTAATAGAAGTTGAGAAAACTTAATGTGTTAAATGCTCTAATATACGTTTATATTATAAAATTTTGTAGTACAAACAAAGTTCTTTTTTACATGTATAGATACATTCAAGAAAGCGGGCGAGAGTGTTTAATATTAAATTTAAATTAAGAACGTAAAATATAGTCTGTTTTTCTCGCTTTTGTTTTCTTGACTTTTGACAACACAATTGCAGGCTCAACGCCTCTCTCTACATTTAATTATAAAATATTGTTAAAACATGTCTGTAATATTAAAATAAATATACAAAGTGTTATTAAGTGCCAACAAACTGGTTTTTATTAAAATACATTATTTTTCAATAAGAAATAGTCAACAATATTCATTTAAATTTAACTTTATTTTGGGAGCGCTTTTACGAAGTTAGCATTTAAAATGAAATTTCAATAGAACTCAAAACCGAAATGTACCTAACTTTCTATACGTGATTTAAACAAGTTCAAATTTATAGAAGCGCAATTACGTTAACTTATTCCCTTTTCAAATATCTGTTTATATACCACGAAAATTATTTGTTTTACCACTTTTACTATGTAAAAAACGTGTCATAATGATATCCCGACACTGGGGCCTTATCGTAAAGTCCCTGTAACACCGAGACGCCACCGTGACGTTGACGCAAATGGTTGTGCAACCATCAGCTTCTACCAAGTGAGACATCAGAGCAGACACCAGAATTGTCAACTGTTTCAAAATGAACGTCGGAGAGCTACACTTTTAATTCATTTATTAATCATTAATTTATTAAGAAATAAATTAATGAAAAGTGTAGCTCTTTATGCTGTAAAGACAACTCATCAAAAGTAGTGTATTTTTGATGAGATTAAAATAAACATTTTCGCATTGTAGCTTCCATACCTAATTTGCTATCTGCAATATGTAATAAATATCTTAAATTTTAAAAGCTTGTGTTTTGTAAATTTAAATTTATTTTGGAACTGAACAAATAAATATTATTTTTGTCCATCAGGGACAGCTTGTTCCCAACGGTTACTCGGTAGTGAAGTAGCTGAGTGTTTGACGGCAGTATTATCGTTGGTCTCGGGTTTGATTCCTGCACGGAAGAAGTATTTTTATTGCCTACAAATAATTGTTATCGGTCAGGGTGCTAATCTATTTGCAATTTCTGTAAATATAACGCTATTATAATACAGGAAATTCGATGAGAATAACGATTTTTTCATCTAAAATGTATCTTAATTAAATAAATTATGTAAAGATTTTTTTACAATGAACCTGCTTGTAACATTTAGTTTATGTTTCTTATTAACACGCATACTATACGTGGATAAATTATAGATGAGCTTTACTGTATTTTATAAATGTTTTCAATTTATGAACAAGATCAGAGTCCAATTTTTAACTTTTTGCTCATCTCAAAATCTCATTGAATATAACATCAAGTCCATCTTCATGGACCATTATCAGTCAAGAACACATAAACTTTTAACAAGATAAGTTTCGGAGCAGTAAATAGCTGAAAATATTTTTGGAAGAATAATAAAGTATTATCGTCGGTTATGAAGTATAATAAGATTTTTGTAACAAATAATTTAAACATAAATTTAAAACTACTTTCAAAGTCCTTCATACTTGAGCAAGAAGTTATTTGAAATATTGTCTGCATTTATTAGCATTTTCATCTATCTTTTGTAAACACCGTTGAATATATGAGTAAAGTAAATAAAAATGAGTTTATTACTATTATTCCATTACACGCACTTGTGGGTTTTCGATGCAAGTTGATTATCGTGTTTGTTTTATATGAGTTACCGTTACCGTTACACCCTATTAAAGTCCACTGCTGAACATAGACCTCCCCATAGATTGTGTCATAGGAGGATATTTGTCATAGTTGCTACGCTTGCAGCGAGGTTGGCAGCCGCAGTTTTTATTTTTAGTCGTTATTAGGAGGACGCTGCTGCCCATCTCCTGATTTGTTTCCCTCTGTCGCCTCTTACGCAACCCACAGCATGCTATGGGGTACCGGATATTATTACACCACCACTACACGTCGTTACTGTTTTTATTAAAATTGTTTAGTAATATTTACTAAAATTGTTTTTAAGTTGTTATCACAAACACATGACAAACACATGAATTGCAGTGGTCATTTATCAGGTGGACTGGTACTTCGTTTGTCCCTTTGATGACATTATTAAAATTATTTTAAAGGTGCTTCAAACGATGGTCACAGACTAATTATGGACGATTGCATATCTTGATGTGTATAGTGCCGTAATTACATTTATACGTGTATGATGCAGTGAGTATGCACTCCTCCCTACTCCATCTGTATATTTAACTTCCTCTAGATATATGTATAGTTATCTAGATATATGTATAGAATTAATAAATGTCATGAAAAAAATATTACATTATTAATAAAATTTTCTTATTTATTTTCTCTTTCCTCCTCTCTCTCTCTTTCTCTCATTCTATTCTCTCTGTGAGTGATGATTATATGCCTGAAAATCGCATTGCAATTACAGACGGCTGTGTAACCATCATGCATCCGTCAGATGTAAAATACCCGACCGGTGACGGTCAGCAGCGTCAAAGGTGCAAGACATCTGGCACTCCTAATCTCAATCCGCCTGCCATGCGTGTCAATTAAGGCAAATCGTCTCTACTACGAGAGAAGGCTTAATACGGGACTATTAAAAAGAAGAAGAACTGGACCTCTGACTGAAGTTCAAGGACACCTTGCATAAGGATATAAAAATGGTGATCGAAGTTCTTAGGGATTTTAGAGTCACTTAATGATATTTATTTAAGCAGTTGATAATTATATTTATTTATTTCTATATTTTTTTGTTCAACAATACAAAATAGGTTTCTAATTACAGTATTGGTATTTTATCACTCAAAGACAATTTTTGATGCACAGAACTGACGTAACACCTGAATGATTAAGACGGTTGTTTACCAAACCATAATATGTAAGGCACAAGATGTAGCTGTTGATGATAAAATTACGAGGTGTAATGTAATGAAAGAACGAAAAACTTTGAGGATAAAATATAAGTTACAAATTTGATTTGATTGCATTTTTCAATGAAAAAGAAAAGAGTTTATGTAGAGAGTATTGATAATGTTTGGTGTTCAGGAAGTAGATTCTCGAGTTGTAATAAATAAAGTGACCGGAAAAATGCAGTCTTAGCCTTAATTACACGTTACTAATAGCAAACGTGAAAATTAATGATTCTTCCATTAAGTGTTAGAAATGGTAAAGTTTGTTATGGTTGTTTTTAATAATGTTATAATGCAAAGCTTCAGTGGGGCCCCCATATATCCAAAATAGCAAGCAGACTAAGTTCTGCAGCCTATGCTGTAAAAAAGATTAGAGGTCTCACTAGTGTCGAGACAGCTAGATTAGTTTATTTCAGTTATTTCCATAGCATAATGTCTTATGGGATTTTGCTATGGGGAAATGCGGTTGATTCAGAAACTATTTTTGTTTTGAAGAGGCCATTAGAGCTATTTACAACCTAAAACCAAAAGAGTCTCTTAGAGATAAATTTAAAAATAAATATATTAACTTTGGCCTCTCAGTATATTTACGAAAATTTATATGTTCACAAAACAAAGGTAGTTTTAGTAAAAAGTGATATACATTCTGTAAATACTAGGAACAAACACAAGCTAGTGATACCAGTTTCTCGACTCCACAGAGTCAGTAATTCATTCTTGGGGCAATGTTTACGCTATTACAACAAGGTCCCGGAAAGTGTACAGGCTCTCTCTATTACCAAGTTTAAATGTTTTGTTAAGCTGAAATTGTATAAAAAGGGTTATTTTAGTATAAATGAATACATGGTTGATAATAACCCCTGGAATGAGGTGGTCTTCCAAGCAGTTTCTAAAATAAACTTTGTACTTAAATAGTTTGTACAACCATTAATGTAAAATTTACTTTAAAAAGTCCCTGGGTTTCTTGGGTTCTTCCAGGACAGTTTTTTTTCGAACCAGTGGTAAAGTAAAAAATGACTTTCAATAAGAATTACACATGTAATCTATATTGAATAAAAAATTATTCTATTCTAATCTTTTCTATTCTGTAATTTATTTCAATTTTAAATAACAACCTATATGTTTTTTTTTTAAATTAAAACCACTAACATGTTCGCAATGTTAAGAAAAGGAGTAAATATAAAGTTATAAAAGGAAGAGCTTGCAATGTTGAACTACACTTATCCAAAATGATAAAGATATTAATATATTATTATAATACCATTTTTATTATTTATTTTTTATTTTATTGTTGTGATTTAAGTAATACAAAAGAAGTATGTAAATATCACATGCATGCTGCCGAACTTCAACTGTCCTTCTACTTTAAACCCTAAACTTTACTGAAGGTATAAATAAGATAAATAGGGAGTTAAACGTCTTGTAGAAAGGTCAAAACCAATTTTAATCTGTATCCAGCTAAAACAAATGTTATGATATAAAGCACTGATAATTATAAAACAAATATCAGGAAATATTCTTTATGGTCAAGTGCTACACGACAAAAACTTTCAGCAGGTCGAAGAGGCTCGTAACCGGGGACATACAATGGATGGTCAGTAGAACTATATATTGGAATTTTGCACGTGCTTGTTTTAAAGCCTTTAACAAAAAACAGGGTCCATATTAGTTTTAATTTGAGAGTTAGTCTAAGTGAATTCTTGACTTCATCAGAAGCAAAGCTTTAACAACAAGCAAAAGGAAGGAGTAGTACGATAAGTATGTAGGTAGGTAAGCAATAAGAAACATGAAAGCAGGTAAGGTAGCTGAGTAAGATAAAGTACCATTAGAAATGCTCCAGCATTAGTATAGCCAAAGAGGGAATGGTGGTAAGCCTGCTTTTTTTTTTATTTTTTTATTTTAATAGTATAGGGGTAACAAACAAGTACACATTGCACCTGATGGTAAGTGGATGCTGTGGCCAATAGACATCAACATCTATCCTCGAATCAAAATGCAAATGAGTTGTCACCCCTGAGGATTAAGATAGAATTTCTAATTTATTGAGGTATTCCGCTGTATACTTTCTTTAAAATAAACTGAAAACTTAAGCGAGTACCAGAATACTGGTGCAAATTGATAAAAAATGTAGCAGTATAGTTATGCAGGTAAGGTACCGTGGAAATTTTATGAAAGGAACTGACGAAAAAATTTGGGATATGAAATCAATAATTTTTAGTATGTGTGTTTAGCAGAGATGGCATGTTACACATAGCAAGGAATATATAAAACGAAGAGTAAAAGCAGGACACAGAGGAAATGCGACTCTTCATTCCATTGTAGAAAGTCGGAATGATGACGACCGACCCTCTGGGAAGTCTGTAGTCGGTGAACATGTTCAAGATCGTCCTCGCCATTATATCAGATTTGATAGACCACAAATCCTCGTAAAAGAACACCGACCAAAGACACCAAGGATGATGACACGGAGCTATTAAAATATTCGCGTAAATATAAGAAAACATAAAGTTAGGTAAAGATATACACGTATAAGAGTGTGTAATGTTGTGTTAATCCATACTTTAATGTATGGTAGTGAAATTAATTGCGGCAGAGGAAATATGAGAGTATAAAATAAAAAATACGCGTCCAATATAGAAAGCTCTCGTTTTTGAATTCGCTTAAAAAGGATAATAAGTTTTAGAAATAGCAAGTAACACCCAGCAATCTTGTCTATTGAAAGGTTACAATATTTCTCTATTTTAGCGATTCTTCTGTTTTAAATGTATTAAGCTTAAGGGGTACCCCATGCAATAAATGTTACCCCTATGGGTGGAAAAGTAAGGGATGAAGTATGGACTAATTAGGTAAAATTCTAGTATTATATGGAAATGTAAAGTATAGAATATATCTGACTGTGATTCGAATTTTACCAACAAAATAAGCGGTAAATACCACCATCACAAAGAAAGTTTCGCCGTTGTGTTCAACAAAGTTTACAATTTAACCCGATTGTTGGAAGTTTACTCAACGTGATCTGAATATTTCATTGGAATATTCACAGCGTTTCTGTAATTACTTCATTGTTAGAGAAATGTTATATTTTTAAATAAATTGAAATAGGATGGATTTTTTTTTTATAGAATAAGGTTGACAAACGAGCACACAGTCCACCTAATGGTAAGTGGTTGCTGTGGCCCATAGACATCTTCATCTATCTTCGCTTGCGAATTAAAATGCAGATGCGTTGTCAGCCGTGAGGATTAAGATGGAATGCCCCTTTTCTACTAGTCATTTTGTAACAAAATGTAGTTCATAATTAGTCTCAGGCTTAAACTAGAGTCTGTTTCTAATAAGAAGTCCCGTGGAATAAATGTTAAGGTTCCCTAAAATGTAAACGTATGGAATGTGACAGCAAATTTTAAATACACGAAGACTGTGACATCGCGGCTAAAGGACTTTTTTTTCGTGAGAAAATCTCTTACTATGCCTTACTATCAATTAACTCTACTATTAATTACAAAACGTGCTTTACGTTTTGTAATAACACCGATTATGTTCACGAGAATATTACACAACTAATAAACTGATATTACAAATTTTATCGCGTTTAATACTTTCACATTTCGCTGCGCGAACAAAATTAGTCCTGTTGATGTGAAAAAAGGCAACTATATAAAGGCTACAAAAACCTCGTGGGTGATATACCATCTCGTATATGGCAAATATAAACATGAAAATCGGTATAAGTAAGTAATTAAAGAATCTTCGTGAAAATCGACTGGTATACTGCAGAACTACACCTTGAGCTGCTTAAAATAAATAGTAGAGTATAGGCGACTTTCGCGCCTTGCTTTACTCTACAATCAAACAGGTATATGAAATTGTCTTGTCTTACAAAATGTGACTGATTATTATTCCAAAAAAACGATAAACTGAAATGAAATGAAATAAAATATACCTATATTTTCTTGAAGTAATTAATTAAAATTTTGTTTGTCAAAGGTCATTTTTTGTTCTTCTACCGTCTCAAAATCAGATCCCTCTAACCGAGAAAGAAACAGCAAAAGAAATTCCGCAGGCATTCTTTATTTTAATTTTTTATTTTAAAAGATTGAATACAATAGAATCGATGATTTTTTAAACCCCACCTGTTAGTGATAAGATTTTTCAGGAATCTAGAAAAACTTAATATTTTCAGAAGGAATACTAAAAAAAGATAATTTCTTGCTTCAATGTGCATTTTTATGAGTTTTTAGAAGTATACAAGCATATTCTGAAAAATAAAATTACCCAACTGAATAATATTCCATGATAAAAATCAATCACATGTGGGGTTTTATAAACAATTCACAAATTAAGAATTTTATTTTAAATAAGTGAAATAAAAGTGAAAATATTGTTTTAAGCACATTTTTAATTATAGCTTACAATAATTATTACTTAGTTTATTTATTTTAATCTTCAATTTCTGGCATTTCCTCATCAATTGTTGGTCGAGCCATATTGTCCAAGTAAAATTCTTTATATTCTTCATGAATATATCGAAAAAGCTGTTGGAGGTCCTTGATCTTCTTTGAATTAATAGGATATATAATTACATAGCCATTTTTATATGCCTTGTTATCAGCACATGGGAGAGACACATTGGGCTTGTTTCCAAAATTAAATGTATTTTTTCGTGATGAGTTGTCAATAAAATTGTATGCTGTTATTGTGCCCTTTTCTTCTTCTTGATAAACTAGTTGCATGTAAGTTGATATATTAAAGCGTTCTTTTTGGTCCTTTCTAACATTTCTGCTTAGTGAAACTGCCTACAGAAAGTATATTTTTTTATACAATTTAACCCACCAATCTTTGAAGTTTAAAATCTTATTAGTTTGAACTGAAAGAACAGTAAAATTCTGTTTCGCAGAGGATGCTGTAATAATTTCCATTTTTTCTTTTATAGAATATAATCAGTCTACTAGACGCAGTTTTCTTTTTGCGACTAAAACAAAATGGCTGTAATGCGTTCAGAAACACCATCATCATTCATTCGCGCCTACAATTTTTACTATGGAGAGTGGCGGCACATGTGGGTTTTTTACAGGAATCGATAGGTGGACGTCCATAGAGTATGAAACGATAGTAACCTCAAATCAGGAAAAAATGTAAGTTGTGGGGTTTCAAAAATCATTGATTATATACTAGACACTATTAAAAATAAAATTGAAATTATAAATCAATTGGTTCTTAGCATATTAAATCAAATGCTCCGTACAGATTTCAAAACATTCATAACGAATTTTCCTTTAAACGTATTCTTTAACGCTTATATCGCAATCTCTGTCGACAATCCCTCTGGGAAACCAAAACATGTGTGTCTTATTGGTATGATTTGCTTATTCATAAACTTTGGTAAGGTAGCCAAAAATAGCATTATATTATTGTTATCACAAAGGTCGTGTCTGTAGGGTATTTCAAAAATGGAACAACTAATATTTTAATAAGGTCTGGCTGTTAATATGACTGATGTATAAAACATCGCAAAAGTTCTATAAAGTGTACAACAACATACTGCCAAACATCGAGGCTATCATGCTCTGGTAATTTACCTATACAATATGCGTTAAAATCACTTCTACTTTATTGTATTGTAAACTTACAAATAATTACAGTCAAATTTCAGATTTGTAGAACTAAAGTCTGCTAGGACAACAGCTGTGCCATACCAACGGATAGACGTGGTGAAATCATAAAGGTTTCTAACGAAATATAACGGTGATATACTATGTTAAAACGATTATATAACAACAAAAATTGTCTTAATTAAACAAGCAAAATATAAGTAGCTATAGTATACATTCTGATACAATTTATTTTAAAGAGAATATACATCTTATATAAGTTTTATTTGGGCAATTAACAACATATGTCATCCATTTGTTCTGAGGGTGTCGCAAGAGGCGTATAAGGGAATGTTAGAAAAATCTTATGCCTAACGATAGATGATGGAATAACCATCTCGTTAACGCTGGGGAGCAGCGTCAAGTTGTGATACGTCTAATACTGCGAACGCCAATACGCCTGCCAAGCGTGAAGATCAAGGCAAATTCTCCGCCTATAGACAAATAACTGTGTGGACTTTTACGAGCTGATAGTGAATATTAATTACCAAGATAACAAAAAAGTCCTTATTTAAATTTATCAATTAGCGAAATAATTACCTCTCTGTACAAATTATAATATTGTAAATCCTTGGAATGTTCTTATAGAAAATATAAGATGTATGTGCGTAGGAGAAGCGTTTAGAGGTTCTAATTGGCAAGGTTTAGGCATCTTCTCTAGACTGCGCTTATAGCGGTGAAATCTAACGGAAATCCGGTGCAATTTTCTAAAAGATGATTCCGTAAAAAGGACCAGGGAGGATCAAGGCCCATATCGTATATATGAAATATATAATAAAAGTTACAATTTACAATTTGTAATTACGATTTACATTTTATATTTCTACATATTTCTTATAATAAAAATTCAAAGTTACAAAAAGAAAATATGAAAATTTGAAAAATTATTAAAATGTAGCAAATTTTATTTCATATTTCTAGTTTTAAACTAAAAGGAAATATTTTACAAACTGGTTTATTAAACGCAGAATTGTAGTTAGAAGTTTACGCTTTTGTAGAATTGTAATCTGATTGGCCGAGAGACCCTGGCCAAAAAATACTAAGTTAAAATATTTTTTTTATCTGGTAGAGCTATGCTGCAGCTATATTATGGTTGTAGCATGAATGGGTTGGCTCGATCGAGGAACGACCACGCTCTCACAGAATACCAGCCGTAAAATAGCAGCTCGATGCTGCTGTGTTTTGTATGGTTAGTGTAGAGAACCGGATACCCTTTTTACTAGAAACGAGGCATTCCATCTTTGTCCTCAGGGATGAAAACGCATCTGCATTTTTATTCTTGATTGAGGATAAATGTAGATGTCTGTGGGCATCACTGCAACACTGGCAATCAACATTCACTTACCATCAGGTGGGCTGTGTGCGAGTTTGTCACTCTTATTCAATAAAAAAAGTTTGCGTAAAATAAATTATCAGTTAAAATTGTGAGAAAAAAATAAATAGTAAAATAAACATTTTCGATTGGCGTTGATAATTACAGGCATTTTATAATTTTATAGGTTTAATTTATAAATATTTAGTAATGTTAATTTTAAAATTTTGTAAAACTTTGCGAGACAGTTTTTACTATTAGAGCCTATCAAAAGTCCACTGCTGAACCCCACCCCACAGATTGCCTAATAGGAGAGATATTTGCTCCGCTGGGTGGCAAGCGGTTTGGCAACTGCAGTATTTTGTCTTTATTCAGCTCTCATCGGGAACATGCCGTTGCCCATCTCTTGTCTCAGTTTCCCTCTATCGCCTCTTACGATATCCACAGGATGATATGAAGTAGTGGATATGCTTACGCCGCAATTATACTGCAATGCGGATATAATAAAAAACTTTTTTCTAATAATAGAGTAATACCCGCCAGACCGAATTTCGGTTGGCCAGTCTCAACGGAACATACATAAAAACGTGTCTCAAATGCTTGATGCAGATATATAAAACTTAATTATTATTATAATGACATCCCTACTTAATACAATAAATTCCAAAGCGTGTTTGAAGGCTTGTCCTTGGATTAATGACGGATTGACATGATTTTTTATATTATAGGCTACGTTTTATCCGTAGCGTAATTCTGTAGTTACCTTTACATGTCGTCTTAACAACACATTGACTATGATTTTTCGAAATGATGTCGTTTTAAGAATTCTAGTTCTTTTCAAAAACTTTTATTCAAAAGCTAGTACCTTTATAAACATGTATTTTCCGTGGTCTAATTAGTGATGTATGATTTATTTTGTCAACTTTCTCAGATGTTTCAATTAATAACATTTGCCTATCAATGATACTGGTATGTTTGTATAATAGATAATTCTTAAAACAAATATTCTTAGAACAATATACCGTTTAAGCCTGTAATACGAACGGTCTCTCAGTAGCACGACGCAAATCCATTACAGTTTAATCGATTGAAAGGCATTCATGGAGGTGTATAGGCATTCTAGATAATGATGCGAAGCCGGATTATTGCTTTGGATGTTTTCTACGTCTATTTCATACTAAATAATCGATATATAACTTTATATTTTTAAAAGTTAATTTGAAACTTCACTGAGAGGTTTCACTACACGATCTAAGATTATAACTGAATAAACTTTAAGGCAAAGTTTTCAAGTGCTCCTTTTTCTCAAAAAAATAAGCTTAGTGACACCTTGCTAGGAGATGTCAATGATCATAATTGCTGCTGTGAATATATTTTTGTCATTTTACTCGTAGTAGTGTTCTTTAATCGTAAAACATAATAGGCACATGAAATATATATATTGATTATTCCACGTAGCAGTTAATAGAACGTTATAGAATGCGATAACATTTTTTAACATCACTTTGATATAATTTATTAGATGTTGTTTACGTTCCCGCATTTGTGAAAACTTTATGTAACATCATATGACATATCGTAACTAATCATTCGGATACGATCGCGGTAATATTCCCCCGCTCCATACTCCGCACACTCCGCTGACGCACAGTCAAATGTTATTTAACAAAAGTTATAATTTACTAACGTATATACAATGTGGTAAAATTTTATAACTTCGTGCAATATTTTGTGTTAAAATGTTATCTTACAACTGTTTTATATAAGTGTTGTGGGGGAGCATCATAAAGTTAGCAGTAAAATTGCGTATACATATCGTAACCAGTATGTTTCAGCTAATAATTTTTCTACTATGTCATATTTGAGACTGAACAACAATCGACGTTTTCACGTCGTTAGGTTTCTCACTACATGTATATGGACCGCAAAAAATTGTGCCTTGTGTGTTATGCTTACCGGTGTGTAAATAATTTTCTCATCACATTTAGCAGATTTTCATATTAACAATATATTTCTGGCATAAAGTATATAATATAACATAAACGTGTACAGAATTATGGCACAATATATACGTGTGTACAGAATATATTATAACATTATAACAAAAGTTAATACAATCAGATGCTAGCCGAGCGTCTCTACGCTTTTGTTGTGGACATACCTCATTCGAATTCGAATAGCACGTACTAAAAATAATTTCTGTACATACCATAGAATTTAAAATAAACCAATAAATTGCATTATCTCTAAAATATCATATCTTAGGGACCGCGTAAGATTTTTTTATAGAAGTAAGGGTGAAAAAGAGCCTACAGTCCACCTGGTAGTAAATGTAAAATACTGAGACCCATGGATATCTTTATCTATCTTAGAATAAGAATCTGAACGCTTATACGTTATTACGCCTGACGACTAAAAAGGAATGTCTCAATGCCAGTAAAAATAATCTGCTGTTCTCGTAACTCCCGACAAGGCACATGCAGGCATTATGCTGCTATTAAACGCAGCAATTTTGTGCAAGGATGGTTCTTTTACAATTTTCTATGTCTTCTTTTTCTCCTACATTCTGCAACGTAATACCCCGCAGCGTGACTCTACAAAGTATAAAACGTTCATATTAAAATCAACTAAACAAAGGTAGGATTCCTTTTCTTTTGACAGCTTAAGTCTGAGTAGGTTAACCATCTATTACATAGGAAATTACAGGACAAGACCTATTGCTTAGGAAAGGATAGAATTAGTTCCGTTGACAAAAGCTTGCACTGCTGTCTTCCAGTCCGAAGAGTATAAAGCCAGTATAATAACAGGCTGTGAGGCATTCCCATCTTATTCTCAGAGGTGACAATGCATCTGTAGTAATCTTTGTTTGAAGTTGGCAGCAGATGTCCATAGACTACAGTAGCAACTTATCATCAGTTGGAATGAAAGTTCGTTTGTCACTTCAGTTTTATTTAAAAATACACTAAAATTATAGTACATTTGTGCATAGGTTGGAATATACAAAAAATAAAATAAAATAATGTTATTCTTTATTTTTAACATGGCATTTTCTTTTATTTCCTCTGTATAACCAAAACAAAAATATTTGTGTTTGATTGTGTGTGTCACCATTTCACCTTACTTTAGACATGTTCTATTTGCCTGGACATTACTAATTTCGTTGCAATTGTAACGATCCCTCGAGATGTTCGGCTACAAATTGATTTTGGGATTCAAAAATAGACAAAATTTTGAATTTATCTAAACTTTAGGTAGTCTTTTTTATCAGCCCGTAATAGACTACTGCAAAACACGCGTTTGACTTATAATATTTGGGTCTGGGTATTAAATATCAATATTTTTTCCGACATCCACATATGCCACTTTTTTGCGTGCTAATTGTTATTTTATCCTTAGCGCCAAGTATGTGGCATAATAATTTAATTTATTTTAAAGTAATCGACCCACTCCTTTGGAAGAAATCGTTATTTTTGTACTTTGAGACTACATAAGATATAAAAATCTTAATTCGTCAATAAAAAGTAAAATATTTTTTTTGTCTATTTTTCGTCGATAATTTATGGTCTAGTTTCACCCCCTTTTGGGGTTGCAATTTACCGAAGGACACACTGTATACTATAGGGAATGAATACAGAGATATAAGATGGCCCGTGTTCTTGTCCCTATTCACGAAGTTGCCTTACTAAATTATACATTTAGTGTTTAGAACTTCTTTGTCATGCATGCTTTCTCACAATGTTTCCTTCACTGTCGAGCAATTGGTAAACCAGTACTTAAAATTTTAATAAACTCTTATTGGTGGTGGTTGGGATTGAGCTCTTGTTGCTTGAGTTTTGTGTGACTGAAGTAGAGCGTTTGGCCAAGAATGAAAAAGGGGAGATCTTCCGCCGGCAAGGTGTTCTGCCCGGGGAGCGGCCAACGCTCCGAGTGGTAGTTCGGAGCTATTCTATATATATACTGTTTTTGCTTCGGAACTTTGATAGCGCGATTTAGGCTTCGATGTATTTTCGCTTGTGGCGCGACGACAGTGCCGCCACATCACACCTCTGCTCAGACTAGAGGTCGATGGTGCAGTCCGATTGCCGGTGCGTCCTTAATGCCGGTGGGGAACGCATGCTGTGTGCATAAGGGCAAGTGACACCGGTGCGAACGATATGCCGGTGTATAATGCATGCCATACTACGCACTGGCAAGTGATGCCGATGAGATGCCGGAACAAGTGCCAGAAGTCTGCCTTATAAATCTGCTTTGAGTCGAGACGAAGACAAGTTGGACTGGCTTGCAGGAGCTGAAGACTGCAGAAGACGATTCTTGGGAGTGAATGGTAGGGGTTTTTGAGGATAATGACGAAGGCTTGAAGTTGTAGTTTTCCGAAGGTTGTTGGTTGCGTGTTCATATCACGTCGGTTAGTCACCACTGTGGCGGGTGGAAGGAAAAGGGGAGATCTCCCGCCGGGCAAGGTGTTCTGCCCGGGGAGCGGCCAACGCTCCGAGTGGTAGTTCGGAGCTATTCTATATATATATATACTGTTTTTGATTCGGAACTTTGATAGCGCGATTTAGGCTTCGATGTATTTTCGCTTGTGGCGCGACGACAGCGCCGCCACAAGCGTTTATCCCCTGAACTCCTACAGTTTAAATATTTTGTAAGAAAAAAAAAAACTCTGTTAAGTGCTGCCAAATATTATATATTAAAGTATGAAATTGTATTTATATTGAAAAATTCAGTTACATTTATTTCTAAGAAAAATATATTTGTATAATCGAAGTATTAACCCTCATCCTCCATGCATTTCTGCCACCTCAAGAGAAAATCTTTCATGCTTTTGCGATAGAAGTCTAAGGATCTGATCTCTACAAAGTCTAGGAATACATTTGGTACTGCTTCCAGAGAACAATTTTGGGCATTTGACCTGAGTAAATTAGTTGTATCCTCTCCAAACGCAGCATTGATATTGCGAGCTGTCTCTGCTGCGTTAGAACCACGTCGAAACTATTATTCAAAAACTCTTTATATTTTTGATGTTTCAACGTTAAATTCAAATATTAAATGTAAAAACAACAGCTGTAAATCAAACAATTGAAAGTCATAATTTTTGAATTTAGAACATTATAGTTTTTAACTTAATGTTTAAATATGCAGCGGGTTGAATTTTAAAAGCAATTGCATAGTTTTATACTTTAAGCCCTATTGTTTTCGCCTAGAATAAATTAGATTATTATACCGCCATATATTGGAAGCCATAAGATCTTTCAGCTATGTTCATCCTATGTTTCAGCTGTCGCCTCTTATTGCACCTACATGGTGGTGCATTCTGTGATATCTGACTCTCTTACACATACGGCTTTTTCATATAGGGTAAATAATTTCATTCTTCTAACAGACCAGACTAAACCAAACAATCTTAATTAAAAATTGTTTTACTTTCAGTGTCAAAAACTACAACTTCTTTTGCATGGTTTTCGTGTAGTGTTCGATTACATATGTATTAGAGGTATGGTAGCTCATCGACTAAGCGTTCGCTGTAAATTTCACAGTACCTACTCGAGCAACCCGGATTCGATCTCCGCCGGTTGATGAAATTCTTTATTGCAATTTTAAATGGTAATTTATCACTTTCTTGGCGGTGAAGGAAAACATAGTGAGGAAACCTGCATGTATAAGGAATAAAATATTTTCATGACATGTGAAGCCCGCCAACAAGCATTGGAGCAGTGTGGCGGACTAATTGCTTCGGATGGCGCCGGGAAACTGTTCCGGGGCTTTGTGTCTTACAGTAGTTTGGGGTCGCCCCTCGTTATATTCCCCTTTATTCCCTATATTCCTTCTTCTTCCGTTTTTTCTTGAGTTTCAAGTTGAGGTGATAATGTTGGGATAATTACTTTCGATCAGCTCTCGAGGAAGCGCTTTTTCCTAAGGAAGTCTTGCATTAAGTGAAGCGATGTTGATGAGATTTTTGTATTTTGATGTATCGGTGCATACTAACATTTGGTCGCAAAGCGCCGCACGAATGTATCGAGATTTTCGAAAGAAAAAAAATGTCGTTTTTTACTTTCAGATGTATTGCGGAGCGCCGACTGCGCTTATATACGTTCTAGGTTCGCAACGGTAGCTTTTCCTGTATTTGCAGTTTCTTTTTCTTGGTGGCACTGCACAGTGTGTACCAAGCCGGCACAGCGTACGTGAGGCGGGGTCTGATGAAGGACTTGTAACGCCCGACTTTAATCATTGTGGTGTGTCTTGATTGAAGGTCGGTCGGAGATTAGAGGAAAAATCTTCGAGACGAGTAGAAGCCTGACTTTACTTTATTTATCCTTGAGCTATTTAAATTAAATATAATATTAAATGAAATCTTTTATTTCTTCAGTGTACAAGAAGCCGTAAGGCGTTCTAAGCGTTAATATTAATTTAGTTTCACAAAAGCTGATAAATGTTAGAAATACTTAAAAGATAATCGTGCAAAGTAAATAAACGATCTTATTTTACGAAAGGTCATCCCACGTTATAAAGAATGGAACACTCAACCGTGAAATTTTTCCAGTTCGCCACACGAAAACATTTTCTAGTGTTAAGATTCTAAGGATGATATACTTTATCGTTTAAATTTATTGTTATTTTAGACTGAATAAATATTTTCAAGTAATTATTTTTATTATTATTATTATTTTGTATATATCTATATTCTCTCTATAAAAGAGGTAACTTAAAACCTAATCACACGGGCCGAAGCCAAGCGTGAGCAGGTGCTAGGTGATGGTGAATCCGAGGTGACGGATGACGTGGTGAGGAATTTGCGTGTGAGTCGGCAGGTGTTGAGAATGAAAGCTTTCTGCAGGGTGTAAAGTGTGTGTTGGGGTACTTGCAAAATATCTAAACTGCATTGTAGGCTTTTAGGTATGACCTCGGTAGATGAGATAACTATTGGGACTATATGGACGGTTTCTGCTCTCCATTGACGCTTGAGTTCTATTGCTAAATCTTGATATTTTGTAAGTTTTTCAGCAATAGTGGATTGGATGTTATGGGTGTTTGGAAAAAGAATTCCGCCTTGTGGAATGCCAGTAGTAAGATCAGACCAATCAGAGAAAGACTGTTGATTGACTATAACTCTTTGCTGGCGAACAAGAAGATAAGTTGATAACTAATCTAAAACTGACGAAGAGAAACCAATGTATTTACAGATAGCAAGAAGAATGTCATGATCGACTGTACAGAAAGCATTAGAGAAGTCGATTAATACAAGAACTGCTAATTTTGACTCCTTCGTACCCTCTCGTACGTCATCGAGAACTTTAAGGAGAGCTGTGGTTGTACTATGTCCAGGACGAAAACCTGATTGTAAGGAACTAAGAAGTTTATTTTTATATATGTAGCTGAATAGCTGTTTGTGTGCAGCTGATTCTTAAATCTTTGAAAGAAAGGGAAGTATAGAAATTGGTCGAAAATGTTTAACAGAACTGGGATTATTTAACTTGGGAAGAGGAGGGACAAATGCTTTACGCCAAAAAGATGGAAAAACCCAGTAGAAAAAGAAAAATTGATGATGTGGGTAATGATTGGGAGAATGTTATCAAGTATGGGAATAATCATATTTCTACTCAATAATATACCCCTATTTATCCCTTAAAAGATGGAAAATTGTTATAGAAAACCGTAAATTTGTCTATTTATCATTATGTATAGGTTAGTATAGTATAATCGCTGTAAATTTCATAGTACGCGAGCAACTCGGGTTCGATCCCCGCCGGCACCAATGAAATAGTTAATTGCAATTTTAAGTGCTGATTTACTACGTACTTGGCGATGAAGGAAAACATCGTGAGGAAACGTGCATGTGCGAGAAATAAGGAAAAAAAATATTTCGAAGACATGTGAAGTTCGCCAACATGCATTGGGCAGCGCGGCGAATGTTTACTTGTCTAAAACCCTCTCAGAAATTAGAGAAGGCCTGTGCACAGCAGTGTAACGTATACAGGCTGTAAACTTTAACTTTAATGTCCTTTATCTTGAATTTCGGTCACGGCGGCATGTCTCAACGGAGATTAGCCATTTATGCAGGACATTGAGATATTATGTACGAACCTTTCGATAAAGAGTAATAGTGTTCTATAATACGTATGCAAGTACCAAAAGGGGACTTACATTTAACTTTAATGACGCAGGACAGAATTATGGATGACGAGTGTTTGCGCAAGCTAAGGTGCACTTTCTATTCCCTCGCTCTCTCCGATTGAACGATAATCCGACATAATATAGAGAAATCAGAAACAACGGCTTTACATGCATTCTGAGCCACAGGGATGAAACACTGCTAAAATCCTGATTCTGGGTTGCTACTAAGAATTTCTTGATAGAAAACCCAACTGATTTTGGGCCCGATCACATCTATTACTTAAAGGTCAAAAGACTTGAGTCGGTTGAGTTTAGTTTAATTTTCCATTTGTTTGCAGTATGAGCCATAATATAAATAGCTAATTTCATTAATTTTGTTAGTGTAATTAGGTATTTAATTTTAGGTAGGTATTGGATTGTAGTTTTCATTTCAAATATTTTTAATATTAATGACAATAAGATGACTCATATTATAGTACCAATAATTGGTGATGGAGCTTGCTTATTTAGTGCAATCTCTTATCTATTGTATGTGAACTAAATGTTGCAAATTGTGGATTCAGTTTTTTTTTGTATAGAAGTGGGGGCAAACGAGCATGCGGCTCACCTGATGGTAAGTGACTACCTGCAACACCAGGGGAATTGCACGTGCGTTGCCGGTCGTTTAGAGAGGAGTAAGCTCTTTGCTTGAAGGTCCCTAAGTCGTATCGGTCTGGAAAAATCTCCGTTGGTATACAATTCCACAGAGAGGTTGTACGAGGGAGAAAACTGCTAGTAAAACGCACAGAGGTTGACCACTAAGCATCCAGATGGTGTGGATAGTGTTGTGAGTTTTGACTCGATGTGCGTTCGTGAAATTTGGCGGCTAGAATTAATCCGAACAATTCCTCAGAGCACTCCCCGTGATAGATGCGATAGAAAATGCAAAGGGATTCAACATCCCTTCGCAGCGCCAGATTCCTTGCGATCATTTTACAAGTGCTGATGAAATACAAGCATATAGTTTGCTCAACCGTCTGTAGGCCCGTCTATTTGTTTGTTTGTTAGTTTGTCTGAGTAACTGAGTAGATGAATGTTTTTATCCAGATTAGTGTCTTTCTAGATCTACGTGACAGTTAAAAGTACAAATAAATCGTCATCAATTACCATAACTTTTAATTATCTTCTAATTGTCATAACAAAAGTACTAATTCAACGCCTACAAAGGTGCGGGCACAGCTAGTATTTATATATGTTCTTGTTTATATATGAAGGTTTTGCTGTATTCGCCGCACTTGACACTTAAATTGGCGAATGCAGTAGCTACTAGATGTCTCTCACCTTGAAGCTGCTCCCCGATCTGTGTATATAATATAAGCACACAAAATAGCATCTAAATTGGATACATTTCAAAGACTATTTTAAAAGGTTTGATTTAAAAAAAATGATCTTTCGTTGTTTTGTTTCTTTTTGTTTTAATTCATATTGGTGTACAATAAAGAATAAATTGACAGATTGATTGTTTCGTCTTATCTGTAAATTTTCGTATCCGTGCAAAGCCCAGATAATTGTCCAGCATGATGTTAGGATTTAATCACAAAATATTTTCCTTACATTTTTTTTCGATTTGCATGCATACACCTTTTAAAATAAATTTTTATGATATTTAAAACAAAATCCATCACGTACGCTTAAAGTTAAAAACGCATAATAGACAGATGCCGATATATAACAAAATATACATATTACTATGTGTGTAGTTCATATATTTGGTGGTTTGAATACGTAGAAAGAATGAACGCATAAAGAGTAAGAAATAAAATTTATGTGAGTGATATTTTGAAGATGGGTAAATCTATAATTTACATTTATTACAGATACTGTTATTTTTTAGCAGTGAGTTTATTATAAAATTATGTATATACTCAGAACTCAGAGTTATTTTAAATAAATAAATAGAATAAATTAAGATTACCCTAAGCTAACAAGCATATTATATGCGTAGATATATGAATGTGAAGAAGCGAGAGAGGCGTGTCAAGAACATATCAATTAAAAGTCCGTAGACTCTCTCTACCCTTCTGTGTGACAGGCGTGAGGGTCTTCATAACCCTTTATTTTTATTTATAGATTCGTTTAATAACTTCTTAATTTTAAAAACACTTATTAAAAACTGCTTTCCATAAAAGAGTAGGTAAAATAAAACTTATATTGTTACCTAAACTTGAAATTTCTTGCGAGCTGGGTGAACATTACTATCTCCGTAGCTATTTCGATGTAAATGCACTCCACCCCAGTGTCGGGTTGCAAATTGCTTGTCTTTGTGTATACTAGAGTCATATTGTAGATAAGATTAGATTATGTATAAGTAAAAAACTTTACAAATGGTAGATATTTTAGTATGCAACCGAGGTATACCTTGAAGAATTCATAAATATGTATAGAGAGAGTTAAGTCAGGTGCATCAATACCTTTTTGTCTTTAGGTTCCGTTTGTTACTGTACAAACATTACCTTCCTTCCGAGATAGTCATTTCTGTAAAATGACCTATGCATTTACGTTTATAGCGTGTTACTATTATTATTGCAATATACGTAAAGTTACAGCCTATATAGTACGTTACACAATTGGGCATCCTCACATTTCGGAGAGGTTACGGTGCTCTGCTCGGGGTTTCTCTTCATGATAAACTTAGAAGTGAGGATATCCGCAGTAGAACCAGAGCGACCGACATAGCCCAAAGGATAAGTATGCTGAAGTGGCAATAGGCCGGCCATATTTTTTTTTCTTTTTCTTTTATAGGATAGGGTGACAAACGAGCACACAGTCCACCTGATGGTAAGTGGTTACTGTGACCCATAGACATCTACATCTATCTTCAACAAAGAATCAAAATGCAGATGCGTTGTCACCCGTGAGAACTAAGACGGAATGCCTCTTTTCCAGTAAAAAGGGTCTCCGGATTTCTACACTCACCATACGAAACATAGTAGTGTTAAGCTGCTATTTTACGCTGGTATTCTGCGAGAGCGTGGTCCTTCCCCTGTCGAGCCGACCCATTCGTGCTACAACTATACTACTAATATAGCTGTAGCATGGCTCTACCACGTATAAAAATAAATATAGCTCGAAGAACCAACAACCGATGGGTAAAAAAGGTTCTCGAGTGGCAGCCTCGTACCGGTAGACGAAATGTAGGGCGACTTCCTACTAGATGAAGTGACGAACTGGTAAAACATGCAGGAAGTCGATGGATGCAGGTGGCTCTGAACGGTGCTTAGTGATATTCCTTGAGGGAGGTCTATGTTCAGCATTGGACTTGTGAAGGGCTGTAATGATGATAATGATGATGAAACTGAGGTAAATTTTACCAAATCTAACAAAATTTTGATTTCAAAAAGTAGTTATTATAGGAATTATAAATATTTAATTTTTATCCTGAAATAATGAGAACATTTTTGTGTTCATTTAAACGCCCCTAAAGTTAAACGTAATTAAATCGTCCAGTCCATTTCCGATAGCGGATCTTAATTGATCCGATTAACAGCGGATACTGTCCAAATGCAGATTTAGACGTGAAATGTACGGGCTTTCAGCTTATCTCCTTTGATATCTGTATATCCTTTTCTGTAAAAGTAGCAAATGATTCCGGAAAATGTAAATAAAAATAAATTCCTATAGAACCTAAAAATAATATGTAGATAGTAAAAAAATAGATATAATATAACGTATAATTTTATAGACGATAATAATAAATATTACTCAATTCCAGGTAATTTATGACAATTTTTTAATATTATATAATAAAAATAAAGCATATACAATATAAGTCATTTTCATCTTCACCGTTATAACTCATTATACTAATCCACTGCTGAACTCTGTTTTCCAAATAGATCACCACTAAGCACGGTTCAGAGCCACCAATATCCATTAACTTTCTAACTGTTTCATTATATCGTCATTCAATCTAGAAAAGCGTCGCTTCCTTTGAGGTGACCACTTGAGAACTTTTCTTTCTGTCTTTTTTCCCTATTGTTCGTTAGCTGCTACTCGAGAAAACTCTTTTTTTTTATAGGATAAGGGTAACAAACGAGCACACAGTCCACCTGGGTGGTTGCTGTGGCCCATATACATCTACATCTATCCTCGATTACGAATCAAAATGCAGATGCGTTGTCACTCGTGAGGACTAAGATGGAATGTCTCCTTTCCAGTAAAAAGGGTATCCGGTTCTCTGCACTCACCATACAAAACACAGCAGCATTAAGCAGCTGTTTTACGCTGGTATTCTGTGAGAGCGAGGTCCTTCCCCGGTCGAGCCGACTCATTTGTGCTACAATTATACCAGGAATATAGCTGCAGCATGGCTCTACCACGTAAAAACGTCTTCCTACGCTTTCTTCTTTATCGGGCATTAATTCGTCGAGCTATGTGAATAGTATAGCTTATACCACAGTATACATATCGTACACTGATCAGTACATATAAATTATGAATCTTATTGCCGCCACTTGTATTATAGTAGGCTACCTGGGTTGGTACCACCCTCCAACTTACAGTGCTCCCATTACTATGTTCGGGTTTGAAGGGTACTAGAACCGGTATAATTACAGG
The DNA here is from genome assembly GCA_029286625.1 of Parnassius orleans. Classification (NCBI taxonomy): domain Eukaryota; kingdom Metazoa; phylum Arthropoda; class Insecta; order Lepidoptera; family Papilionidae; genus Parnassius; species Parnassius orleans. The sequence continues at coordinate 239,552 of JAGSMP010001015.1, read as the reverse complement.
CTATGAGGCCCCTTAGTTCACAGTGGTGAAGATGCCTTCAAATGATAAAAATACCTAGGAAAATTGCCCTAAAGAGATAAACAGGCTATAAATTAAATAATACATAGATCAGTGACAGTGATTCATATTTCTCATCAAATAAACAATTAAATTCCACACAGAGTTCAAGATTTCCAGCGTGTAAACTATGTTTTCACAAATAACATTAGAATACTTTTTTGCTTATACTGATTCGAATAAAGGATAATGACAAAGTTGTTGAGTTTCTTCGTCCTCGCAAAACACTGCGCCACTGCAAAATAGCTCGCCAAATGGCTCTGGCTCTATATATTGAGCATGTTTTTGTAATCCTTTTTCTTCCTCAGCCATTAAAAGTCCACTGCTGGATTTAAGCTTCTCTTATTAAAGAGAGGATTTGCCTTAATTGTCACACTTGGTAGACGGATTGACGATCGCAGTACAAGACGTCTCAAATATTTAAATATACTGCTCGCCGGCAGTTGGTCAGTTTGCCGTCGCCAGTTTACGCCTGGCGTATAAGAGGTGCTATATCGCCATTTAACGGTATCCATAAGATATTTTTGGCATTTCACATAGTCACCTCTTACGACACCCACGGGATAAGGGATTATCTTCTTGGGTTTTCGTAGTTAGGTACTTAAGAAATCAATTTCGGCTAAAATTAGTAATTTTATTGGTTGATAAATAAATACCAGTGCCTTGTGCTCATATGGGAATGTGAAAAAAAATTTAGTCAGTATACAAGAATAATAGTTTTTACGTTACAAATATAAGAGCAAAGTAGAATAAGTAGACTAATTATTCCCCATTTTTCGCTGCAACAATGTGCGGAACTGCTAATGGCATCGACAGCTGTGCGTTGTAATTTTGTTCAGATCCGTGAGAAATTATGTAATCTCATCCGAACTCGATAACTATTGAAGGATATTTTATTCTAGACTTTTTATTTAATCAAGTGAGCTATACGAAAATTTTATTTTAACGAGGTGTCAAATTATAATAAAATTTTATTAGTGAATCATTTTAAACTTTTTTTATTTCATAAATATATTTTTGGTATATTTTTATTATACTTTTTATACAATTCACTTAATTGACTTGACTGTGAGTTGCTATGATATGATTTCACGTCAAACTTTAATTTTTAACTTTCTAAACTTCAAGTCTGTTATTCTGTCTGTTATTTGAACAATGATAAACTCCATTATATTGCGAATAAATTAAATATGCAGTTCAATTAATTCGTGTTAATTTGGTTGGATGATTATATGGTCTATCAGTCATAACAGATGCACGTTGCAATGTATGATGTTAATTTTAAATATTTGGTCGAAAACAAGAAGAAGTCGTTGTTGTGAAAATTGGCAAAGCGTGCATTGTTAGTGGTTTAGTAAATTCAAGTTTGAAGGTGCACAAACAAAGTATTAAATCACATAAAATCATTTGGGGTATAAATGTTTCTTTTTTTCATTTACATACTGTAATAATCTTAAAAAATGGCTGCAACTTGTGCTGCAAGTTTCCAACTAAGAACTGGCAATAAACAAGAAACCTGGAATTTGAAAAAGAAAAATAGCATAATATGAGCAACTGGAACACCAGGGGAATAACAGCTGTGTTGATTGCTTTTTAAAAGGGGTAGTAGGCTCTCTTGAATATTGGTCTTATTTTTTTTATTTTTTTATTTATTCATAAAACAATTTGCATTATGTTTAAAATTATATAGTACACATAATAAATATACATAGAAATATTGATTACATAACTAGTTAAAAATTGCGTTAAAACCGAAATTAATTCATAAAATAATTCATTTCTAATTTTAAATTATAACACAATTCATTATTAATAGTTGTCGAAGTACAATAATATGTGTGTAAAAAATAATAAAACAATAAATAAAGATCAAATTCAGTTCAATATGTCAATAAAATTAATTAATATTATGTAGGTTAAAAAGACGGTCCCCAGTCCCCGGCGGCCCCGCTATTCCTGGCTACAGTGGCGACAATGGTAACGGCGGGGCAGGGGGTGCTAAGAATCTCCGGTGGAGGTTCGGTTGCCACCTAAGACGACTCGACCTGGTAACATACAACGCACGCACCCTGAGGACTGACGAGAAGATCCTGGAGCTGGAAGAAGAGATAGACAAGTTGCGCTGGGATATTAAAGGATTATCGGAGGTCCGAAAAGAGGAGGAGGACAGGGCAATCCTCGAATCCCGCGACTTGTTCTAGCACCGGGAGGGCGAACATCCGTCCCAAGGATGTTGCGGATTTATCGTCCACAAGTCTCTCGTTAACAACGTAGTAAAGGTTGTAAGTGTGTCGACGAGGGTTACGTACCTTATACTCTGAATCACCAAACGGTATTCGTTGAAAGTCATACAGGTTTACGCACCAACCTCGGCACATCCCGATGAGGAGGTGGGGGAAATGTATGAGGATATCTCTAAAGCCATGCATTGCTCCAAAACCCATTATACGGTGTTAATGGGAGACTTCAACGCAAAAATAGGCACAAGAGAGAACGGTGAGCTGAAAGTAGGGAAATTCGGAATAGGGCAACAGAACCCAAAGGGCCAACAGCTGGCTGACTTTGTGGAGAAATAGGGACTCTTTATGATGAACTCTTTCTTCCAGAAGCGGCTCCACAGGAAGTGGACCTGGTCGAGCCCCGACTGTTCGACACAAAATGATATCGACTTCATTATGACGACTAGATGGCAACTGTTCAGTGATGTCTCAGTGATCGCGAGGGTAAAACTGGTAGCGATCACCGAATGGTTAGAGACACACTGCACCTAAACGTTAAGTTGGGGAGATGTCGTCTAATGAAGTCAACGCTCCGTCCCCCTCGTGCTCTAATCCAAAGTCCGGAAACCTTGCAGCTCGAGTTACAAAACCGTTTTCAGTCCTAGAAGATTGCAATGCAGTGGCCGATATGAATGACAAGCTCGTGGAAACTGTCCATGCGGTAAGAGCTAAGTTTTCTAAGACCCGCCGCAGAAGAACACAAAAACTCTCCGATCACACTCTTAATCTTATGGATGTTAGACGGGAAACGAAGTTGCAGTTTACAGTAGATTTGACAGCATACAGGCAACTGAACAGCTAGATCTCCAAATGCATGCGGCGAGACTTACGCAACTTCAGTACAGCTCGTATTGAAGAAGAGATCAAGCGGAATCAGGGCTCCAAAGTCTTTGTCAGAGATCTGTCTGCCAGAAAGAGCCATCTGTCGAAGCTAAACATAGAATGTGACAGCATCGTTTCCGGGACACCTGAGATTTTGAGTGAGATTGAGAGGTTCTATGGGCAGCTGTACACATAATTGTTGGAGCCACATGCAAGTGTGAGTAACGATTCAAGAGCAAGTCTTATCCGACACTATTCTGATGATATCCCGGACGTCAGTCTGAGCGAGATTAGAATGGCTCTACAGCACCTTAAAAACGGCGAATCCCCGGGCGAGGATGGAATAACAGCAGACCTTCTGAAAGCGGGTGGAAAACCGGTACTTGAAGTCCTTCAGAAGCTCTTTAATTCCGTCCTCCATGGTGGCACTACTCCGGGGACGAGGAGCAGAAGTGTGGTGGCCTTGTTCTTCAAGAAAGGCGACAATGCTCTCTTGAAGAACTGCAGATAGATTTCCCTTCTGAGCCGCGCCTACGCGCTGTTATCGAGAATCATTACGAATCGTCTCGCACGCAGACTCGACGACTTCCAGCCTCCCGAATAAGCTGGTTTCCGAAAAGGCTTTAGCACCATAGACCACATACATACCCTTCGGCAAATTATACAAAAGGCCGAGGAGTGCAATTTGCCACTATGTCTTGCGTATGTGGACTATGAGAAAGCCTTTGATTCCGTCGAAATGTAGGCGGTGCTGCAGTTCCTTCAGCGGTGCCAAGTTGACTGTCGGTATATCGAAGTGCTGAAGTGTTTGTACAGTAGGGCTACGACGGCTATCCGAGTACAGAACCAAAGTACGAAACCAATCCAACTGAAGAGAGGTGTAAGACAGGGTGACGTTATATCCCCGAAACTCTTCACCGTTGCATTGGAAGACGTTTTCAAGCTACTGGACTGGAAAGGATACGGTATAAACATCAATAGGGAGTACATCATTCACCTTCGATTTGCCGACGATATAGTCCTTATGGCAGAATCGTTGGAGGATCTAAGCACTATGCTCAATGACCTCAATAGCGCCTACCAATGGATAGGTCTTAATATGAATATGGACAAAACAAAGATCATGTATAAAGTCCATGTCGCACCTATGCCGGTAGTTGTTGGGAGCACTAACCTCGAAGTTGTTGACGAGTATGTTTACCTGGGACAAATAGGCCGACTAGGTAAGTCTAACTTCGACCGAGAGGTCAATCGAGGGATTCGATTCGGCTGGACAGCGTTCGGGAAATTAAGACACTTCTCGTCAGTTATACCTCAAAACTTGAAAACAAGACTGTATAACCAGTGTGTGTTGCCAGTGATGATTTATGGAACTGAGACGTGGTCCTTCACTGCTGGCCGTATGAGGAAGCTCAAGGTCGCTCATCGAGCTATGGAGAGGTCTATGCTCGGGGTTTCTCTGCGTGATAAACTTAGAAATGAGGATATCCGCAGTAGAACCAGAGTAACCGACATAGCCCAACGGATTAGTAAGCTGAAGTGGCAATGGACCGGCTATATAGCTCGAAGAACCGACAACCGATGGGGAAAAAGGTTCTCGAGTGGCAGCCCCGTACCGGTAGGCGAAGTGTAGGGCGACCCCCCACTAGATAGAGTGGCGACTTGGTAACACATGCAGGAATTCGATGGATGCAGGTGGCTCAGGAGCGTGCTTTGTGGCATTCCTTGGGGGAGGCCTATGTTCAGCAGTGGACTTGTGAAGTGCTTTAATGAATGAATGAAAGGTCATAAAAGCAATTTTTAGGGATACAAAGTCAGTGCGTTATCTTATGTCTAAAATAATTAATTATGTCTGTTTTATTCTAATTTGACACCAACTCAGACACCGAATATAAACATTTTTCTAACAAGAAAGCTTTGAGTTTTGCTTTAAATACATTTGTGTTGTAAATCAATTATTTTTATTCGGTGGGTAACTTATTAAATAGCTCAACTGCTTGATAATTTGGACAATGTTTTATTAAATTAAATTTTGGAGTAATACTATATTTTATTGCCTTTCTACGTGTGCTCTCTCTGAGTTCCCTTTCCTCTTACGTTTCTTGTTGTCGTAAATTCTTAGCCAAGTGGCTTAGGACGATTAAAATATATACACTTGGTACAGTTAGTATGCCTAATTTTTAAAGTATTCTTTGCATGACTCACGTTGCGAGATCCAAACAATAGTTTCAAAAAAATTATTTAGCTTAGTGACTATGTCGTTAAGGCTGTAAGAAGCCTGAATGACTTTGACGAAACCGCAACCGCAAAGATTTTAGCCGACGTCAACATCGTCTAGCTACTACGTTCTGAATTACTTAGAAAAGTGCAAAGATTAATAGACTGCAGAGGTGACAAGTATATATGTAAGTGATATATTGCCTATTATGCTTGCGCGTCACTAAGATTTATGTCGCCGTTAAGCATCTTCAATTACATTGCACGATGTGGTGCTGTAGCTTCGTCCGCAATTTTAAGTGCTGATTTAGCCCGTGCTCGGCGGTGAAGAAAAACATCATGATTTCTTATATTTACGCGAACACTACACATTGAATAAAACTACTTTTACGGATTATATCGCGTTTAATTAACTTATTTTTATTTTTATTATTTCCCGACCTTTTGGGTGATTTACAGCACCCATGGTCACGGGGGACTGAGGTGATTGACGTCCCGATGTCGGAGTTAATCCGGAGTACCTTCAGCTTTTTTAATTATTAATATTGGTCCGACCTACGCAGAATGAACTAACTGTGTCTTGAAGTCTTGCAGTGGTATGCTTGGGTTTAGTTTTAATTTTTTTAATTACAGGATCCCAAGCAGGTGGTAGTACCCAGCCTACCTCTCTATTGAAATTAAGTTTTTTTAATTTCACTAGTCTCACGTATCATCCTTGGCAGGAATCGATGTTCTTTCGCGAGAATTTGTGGTTTATCAAATCTAATGTAATGGCGGGGGCCGTCTAGGATATGATCATTTCAAAGACATGTGAAGTTCGCCAACACGCATTGCGGACATTTCCTTGCCCTAAAACCCTCTCAGAAGTAAGAGGAGGCTTGTGCCCAGCAGAGCGGCTTACATAGCCTGTTACTTTACTTTTGTATCGTATACATATGCACTATTCATATTCGTTTCAGATACAGAAGGGTACCTAATGCTGTACAAAAATATCATGTGGAGGCCACGAAAACGTAAAACATCTGTCAGTCATTTCATACGCCACATTTTCTATAAAGTTTAGAACGTTTCAGATAGGGCAAAATAAAAAATAATACAAAATATTATGGGAATGATTTATTAATAATATATACATTTATAGGTAATTATAATAAAAATAATGAACAAGCTGCAAGGTTCAACTGATAGTGTTTCTTGTAAACACAATTGTAAAATTGCTGTTCTCATTTTTATCAATGGTGAATTGATGAAACGTAGTCAAGATCACTTTATATAAAATATATTTAATTGCGTATTTGCACATGGCGTATTTGGCCTTCTACTTAAAAAATAAGAAATATGAAAAGAAAGATTTTGTATGTTCTTAATTTAATTGTGTACACCACTTTTCACAAAAGTATTGTTTACAACTGGCGTGGTTTCCAAAAGCATGATTAAGTGTCAGCACTATATCGTCAATCAGATCCCGAACTTTTTTGACATTTATTTTTGTGTCTTTTTGTTATATCTTGTAACCTTTTTAAAAACTGACACAAACTCATTAGTTTATTATTTGTTCTATTTTGTTCTGTAAGTATTGGGTATCATGGATAAGTTTGTAATTTTATTTTTTATTTTATCACAAAATTTTTGCAATAAATTATTACGTTTTGTACAGTGATTCTCTCCTTTTATTTTTGGCGTGACTGCAGCATGTTATATCGGTACTGAGTAACCGTCAGTTACTAAGCGGCTATAAAGCAATATATGTATGTATAGACATACAGATCTACATATTTTGATTTTATTATTTTTGATTTTTTGAATTTAGATTGATTTTTTGAAACCTGGTAAAATTAATCGTTTTTCCATACAATTTGATGGGCCTGAGTATAATGCCAGTTATGCTCTTTGGCTGAAGTTATTTTTTATTTTAAAAGGCTGGATGTAATAGGATGTTCGCAGTTATATTTTACTTGTTTATTATCTTTATACGATTATATCAGTGCGATCTATTATTTGATTGAAATGATTTCTGAGAAAATATGTCTTAATCTTCCGAACGCTGCCCAGCCGAGTTGGATCCGTAGATTAATTTCTCGATCAAATATGGACTTATATTTTATTTTATCGTAATCTTCAGATACGATGCATGAAATAATAACATAATGTTTTTTGTATGGTGAGTGACGAGAACCAGAGACCCTTTTAACGAGGTATCCCATCTTATTACTTAAGGGAGACATTCCATATACATTTTGATTCTAAATGAGGAATGAGTATCCAAGTTCAAATATTTTTCATCAAAATTGGCCTTTACAACACAAGTCCCTATTGCGAGAGTTCGACTGCCTCGTTGATGTAGTGGTCGTAAATACGACTGCTGTGCATGAGGTCCCGGGTTCAAATCCCGAGTAGGGCATAAATCTGTTATTGATTTTTTCTATCAAGAAGTTCCCAATAGTAGCTCAGAGTCGGGACGTTGGCGGTGTTTCATCCCCGTGCCTCGGGAAGCACATAAATCCGTAGGTCATGCGTTTGATTTCTTCCCGATCGTGTCGATTGCCGCCCCATCAGACTATGAGAGTAAGAAAATAGAGAATGCATCCGTGCGCACACACTCGCGCAGTATAATTGTGTCCTACACAGATGGCTAGTCTCCGATGAAACTGGCCGCCATGACCAAAATTCGATCTGGACGACATTACTATGGGAGACTTTGTTTCATAAAGCGGCATAAAACTCTAAGCTTTGTGGTCGTTTGTCAGTTTCACTTCATTAGAAAGTTGTCTCTGGAATGCGGCTGCCATTTACTACTAGGTAGACGGTAAGCTCGGTATTCTCATTAATGTAATAAATTATAATTATTTACTAACAATTCTAAAAATGTCTATATCAATCGGTTTTGTCATAAAATATACAATGAACAGATACCTCCTATTTAAACATCACGCTGTATATTTACTTAGACAGTAATGAATTGACTGCTACTAAAGTACAAAATTACAACACACATTCATAATACACCAAAATTTTACCAAAGTAAACGTTAAGCTGAGACCGCATCTGACCACTAGAGATACCAAGTTGAATCGAAACAAATCCCTTCATATGCATTCCAAACCGATTCTAAGGATTAGTGGAACAAATCTCGTTCCATTAACAATTTGATTAAAATTTGCATAATCTCTTATCGCACCTTAAACGCCTTCCGCAAACAAAGTATAGTGGATCACGTGAAGTTTTAGAATGCTCAGACAGACGTAGATACTCGTAGTAAAGTTAAACTCGATGCATATAAAATGACTGCTTCCCTTATTTTTTTTATAAAAGGTGCTGTATAAGTATTGACTATTAATAATGTGGTCCCGGGTTCGTATTTAGGGCCAGAATGCAGAATCTACCATGTGTTCAATCTTGAGGCCCTACATATAAGTGCGACGAATTTGAACATATGAACTTTACGGACGTCGTTCATATCGTAATAATTAAACTATTGTGAGTTTTATTTTATAATCATCTCCTTCATATATATATATGACATTTTAAATCGATGAAACTATGAATTTGTGCTGATTGAGAAAATTTTAGAATTATAATTTTTAAATAACAAACTCGATTACTCATGTCACTGTTATATCAACGTAATTTATTTTGTATTGTCACCACTGACCTCTATATATGGACTGGCTTTACACCGTGACATAATGAGGCGATTGATTTTCGCCATTTTGGCACTGACAAAATATATCGATAAAATTCTATACCCAGGCCTACCCGTAACGTCCATTCTATTTATGTATCATATTAATATAATGCCATACAATAAATAAATGTATAAATTAATACCTAGGCCTTAGACGCAAGCTCTATACCTCATATAAAACCAAGATCGACGCTGCGTTGGTCTATCTATGTTTTATTCATAACTACAGAACAGATTTTGTTCCGGGTTTCAAATGAGGAAATGCCTACGCATAACCGCTTCGCGGGGACAAGAACGGATTATGTCGGACTCGCACCTACTAAAACCCCATGGTGTTCCACCTTCGCCACACATTGGCAAAGCCACGGAAACGCTTTCAAACACATCCGCGGTCCCACCAGCGAGGACCCCTCCTTAGTTGAGGACTTCTCTTCCCCCTTTTCTTTCAATAAAACAGTGAAGTGTTTAGAACAAAGATGATAATAATTTTGTTTCGGACGCCTATTCCCAATTTTTGTACGTTTTAGTCAAAATTTTAGTCTAGGTTAAGTTGGAAACCAGTCAATTAACAAACATTTGATAATTATCTGTTGTCGGCGACTTTGGTTGTTAACAGATATGGGTAGAAAAGAACATCGATAAGTATTATAGACAAGGAACTCGACAACCCTATTGAATTTTATTGTTTATCAAAACTCATCATTATAAAGCCAATAATGTTGGTAATTACGATATTAAAATTAGTAACAAATTTTGAAGTACCTATATTATCAAATAGTTTTAATTTGTTTAATAATAGCTGTAAGTTCACTTACTTGTGAAATGTTATCGCACTTTCCTCTTGGTAACGAGTTTTACATATTAAACACACTCATTATTACTAAAAATAATTATTATTATGTAACTAAATTTAAACATAATCAAACCACATAAAATACTTTCATTTTTTAGTTTAAAAGATCAAAATACAGAGATACGAATTAAATAACACCACAGACTTTGACATATTAAGTCAATTTTAGTTCCCGATACGGACAAAGAGGGCGCTTCAAATCGGCATAAATTTTGTATGGTTTAGCCATTCCAGCGTACTTGTATATATAGAGGTCAGTGATTGTCACACACTGTTGGCGTTGCCCGTAGCATTAGATATTGACATCGTGGCTGATATTGCTACAGGGAGAGGTCCAAATTGAACAGGCGCGGAATATTATGAACGCTCATTCTGCGATACCGTTAACTTATTTTTTTTATTATTATCTGTTAATATTTTTTATGCTTTCATTTAAAGTTGACTGTGATTGAATACTTCAAAACAAAGCGTAAAGGTATTTTAAAACATAAACGTATGTTATGTAATTTCATAATTATTATGATATTGCATCACCACCACAGTAGACCACCCTTCTATTCTATATTATGGTATATATTGGAAGCGAATAATCAACGCTAGTTTCTTTATGATCCCACTACCTCGAATAAAAGAAGTATTTAATCATTTCATTAACTTGTAATGCTGCTGTGCAGAGAGAGAGAGAGAGAGAGAGAGAGAGAGAGAGAGACCCTTTGTGTCATGAAATTCTAAGTAACATCCCGAAGTGAGGAAGTTGGCGGTGCTTCACTCCCGTGCGTCGAATTTCATTTAAAGCCTAAATGGTACTCCGCTCGATTTCTCTCCAGTCGTATTGGATTACCGTCCCATTGGACTATGAGAATGAGAGAATAAGGAGAGCATTTCTAATTGCGCCCATATTCATGAACTATAATCAAGTCCTACACTGTATCCGTTGAGACTGTCGTCGTGATCGAAATTTGATCTGGATGACATTAAAACTTCTCTACGTCGTCTGTGTCAGATCGGGGTTCGGCATTATTTTATAAGTTATCCCTCATTAGTTTCGGCTACCTATGTGCAGATAGGGTTAGCATTTGGCAGAGCAGAAATAGTTTGTGTACACCTAAATTTCGCTACATACTATCAACAAATTCAAAAGTAATTCTTTAATTTAAAAAATGACAAGAATTTATCGGACAACTGATTGATCATCAACAAATGTCTGTTCAAATAATGATCATTGATCATACAGAAAGTGGCATCTGTATCTATATGGTGTAGGCTTACCGTTATAACCTTTTAGATAAAAATTGGATTTGTACTTTTGTCGGATTATATATTATGTAAATGATATTTGTAAAAATAATCCACGTTCTACCTTACTTTTTACAGAGACTCGTGATAGCTTAGGGGCTAAGCGCTGGATGTAAATTTCACACAAGCAATTTAGATTCGATCCTTCTACCAATGAATTTGTTAATTGCAATTAGAAGAGCAATTTTTAATTGCAAATTTGAAGTTGCTGATTTGCCACATACTTGGCAGTGAAGTAAAATATCGAGAAGATACCTACGCGTCCGAGAAATAAAAAAAAGATATTTCGCAACATACGATTTCTGCCAACACGCTTTTTTACAATAAAATGAATATTTTATGTTAATCACTATTTTCTTATTTTAAAGTGATTGAAAATTATTTTCTACTTTTTAGTTCGGTTATCTACAAAAGCGTGATTTTTTTAAAACTATTATTTGTTTTATAAATTTTTTATTGCGGCTGACTACAAAAGTGTGTTTTTTTTGGAACGAAGTTCTTTTACGCGGCTTACAGTAGATTGAACTGGCAGAAATCGTAGTTGTTTTATGAATTATTTGCAAATCCTTAGGATCCTCGCTAGGAAAATAGGACAAAATATTTAAATTATTGCACTGTCATCGGTTCTTGAAAAATGTGCGAAGTTTCGAATCAATCCGACGTTTTGAAGGGGATGGAAATCACATTCAAAAATTCCGTTACATAGATACATAGATACATACCAAGCTAATAAAAACATGTTAAAATAGCCGACTGTGTAAAAAAGATATTTTACCATATGTCACTTCCATAATGACACACCATATATTAAAATCCATCAAGTAAGGTTCCAGAGCGCATCAGAGATATAGACGTGCATCTATACATATTTTTGATTGTTCAAAGTGTTTTAATGTTGTCATTACCCTCCTTCAGAAACAGTTGGGTAAAAATATCATAAGAGGGTATATGGAGATTTTTTTAAACTACCTATTAGATTGATTACTATCGCCCCTGATGATACGTGGTGATAAAAGCGAAGATAATAAAGCAGACTGACTTAGATTAGCAAAAGCCTATTCACTCATGCCTTAAAGTCACCCTCATTTAATCGGATGAAAAGACAGATGCTGGAAAATTATTCCTTTACTATACGAATTATGAACGACGAAGCAAACCGTTTGGTTAGAATGCATGGTATGTCAGCAATAAAGGGTGGAAAACAGCCGAGTGCCTGGTGACCCAATGATGAAATGGAGAGGGACGAATTAGGTCATGTAATTTCTGCGCACTCTCTATGAATCGTATTCTGTAAAATGCCTGTGCTCGAGACTGGTAACATTGATATATTAGTGTCACCAATAACCATATTGGTGACACCGAAATATACTATCGTTTCTTTAAATGCCTGTTGATTGACGGACTAGGCTCTGTCTACCGACAAATTCTTAAAAAATTGGTCGACAAACCAGTAAAGAGGCCACTTGATTATGGTCCACTCACCATCAGGTGACCTGTGGCCACATGGTGGTAACCACTTCAAGATTATGAGTGCACTGCACCCATAATCCGCCGACCCGATGTAGTGAAAATAGAAAAATCTTGCATGTAATGCATGTCAGTTAACATTCTTGGAAAGACCCAGGTCCTTTAGACTAATAAGGCTGTTAAGTGATACGAAAATTGATACGAGGAAAAGATATTTAAATTCGCCCATGTTTGTTTAATCTGAAATTGGAATTCCATATTTATGGACAGTTGCAAACCACGTATTGGTTGGCTAAGTTCCAACAAATGTACAGACCAGTTGAACTTTTGAACTTTTGACCAGTTGAACACGTTTAACTTCGTCTAAAATTGGCAATAATTTTCATATACACCAAATGTTTAGATTCCCTTATACCAAATATTTAAACAGATAACTGAGAGTTACTTTGTATATCTGTGACAATTTTAATGACCTTTTAACTATTCTCCAAATTGTATCTTGTAATTTTGTAATTTCACCTTGTTACCACACATCGATTAAGAAAGTAATTGGAGTTAAAACTTAATACTTGTGTTATTAATGCTCGCAGATATTACATTGAAGGTTGTTCACTCTGTCTTCATTTTTATTATACCGCAAATTTTTTATAAAATATTAAATTATTCGTTACGACGACTACGTTCTAAATTTTGAGCAACACTGAGCCGCGGTTACTGAGTTCGAATTCCAGTCAAAGTCAAATTTCATGCAATAGTACAAATTGAAAGGAAAGTTAATGGATATAAGAGTAAAGGGTTGTTAGGGATGATATGCGTAAGAAAGGGTAAGTAAGGAGATGATGGATGATAGAGGAGAATGATAGAGGGACTAAAGATATTACACTGACCCCAAAATAACTTGGAATAAGGTCAGGAAGAAGAAGAGTACAAATTATTAGATTATATATTAAAACCCGTAGAATAAGTCTCATTCGACAATACCAAACTAAAATCTTACAGCATGATGGCGTAAAGCACGCGAGCACTATGCATCACAAGTGCGCGAGTATTGGCTTTGAACTCCCTAACCTATTAAACATGCGCACCCTGCCTACCACGCGTGATTACTACGGAAAATATCCCCCTACGAAGCAATCTATGGGGGAGGCCTGCGACCAACTACAACCTGTGTGTAATGATGTACATGTTATGTAAAATAAATGTACTATTATTATTATTATAAATTTTAAATCAACTGTTCCTAGCCGTGAACAAAACTAATTTTACGGATTTTATCGCGTTGTTTAACTCATTTTCACTTATTATAATTCCCGACATTTCCGGTGTTTTACAGCACCCATGGTCATGGGTTGAACTAGATTAATGGGTGGGGAATGGGTAGTTTTATTCAATGTATAATATTCTTATAAATATAAGAAATCATTAAGATTACAGCCTACACACGTGTCACTATTGGGCTCAGAGCTTTACATTTATAAACGAGTTTCGACAGAAAATAACTTGTTGGTGGATTTTAATAGTCATCGAAATATTTTGTATATATCTTTTTAGGTTTCTCCATGACGTTTTCCTTCCTTATCGTCGCGATTATGTTAAATCGACATATAACTAAAATAAGGCCCGTAGTAACGACAGGTTGACGTTTTTTTGACGTTAGTTTTAACACGGGTTGTTCACACACGTACGAAAAGACTTAGAAAAGGTTTATCAAGGGATTATTCATACAAATAATCATAAAATTTCTTTATAAAACTAAGCAAAAAAATTACTATGGCTCCGAAACATAATAGTTGTAGGTAACATTTTAATCATTAATAACGCGCGGGAAGGCTAAATACAATGCTAATGTATTTTTAATAAAAAAATACTAATAGTTGCAACTATTAGTATTTTTTTATGTCTTAATGGTTTAGAATTTTTAACCGACTTCAAAAAAAGATGCATAAAAAACAACATATACTCAATTCGACTATATGTTGTTTTTTATGTGTTACCTCACCTCAGAACATTTTTCTAGGTGAACCGATTTTGATGATTCTTTTTTTATTTCAAAGCTGGTGCTTCTCATATGGTCCCATATAAATCTCTGATCAAGATGTGACCAGTAGTTTTTGAGTTATCCTTAATAATGCGTATTTAATTGCCTTCGACTAAATTGATGATGTTCTCATTTTATTGATATTGAAGTCGGTTGTACAAAATTTTAAATTTTACCACGTGTAATGTAAACAATTTACTCTAACGGCTTTATTAAAATACTAGCAACTTAATAGACTTCGCCTGTGTTGATCAATTAATGTGTCGTCATATTCATTTAAGATAATCGTCTATACGATTTATATTTTATCAGTGCTTCGATTTCACAAGACACTACTTTTTCGGATAAAATATAGATAACCCCTGGAATTGTTCTTTATGTTTTCGAGAAGTTTCATCGCAATTGGTTCAGCCATTCTGAAGATTAGCCCGGACAGACCAACACATTTTTTGGAAATGGTTATTCATGTCTTAATGGCATGCAAATAATGGTATTTATTTCGATATTATAGACAATCACTTCAGTTTTAAATGTACGTATACATTTCTATCAGCATTTTCTGGTTCAAATTCTGGGCAGACTGTTCATTTTTATACTTATAGTTGATTCTTTATATAAATATTTAAACAACGAGTATTTGAATATACTTGTTCGTATGTACTAGGTAACTGTCCGATTAATTAATATTAAAACAAAAATAAATAAATACTTTCTATTAGACTGACAGACTGAAGTATTCATTAAGTAGTTATTAAATTTGTTACATATTTATTTTCAGAATTATAGATAAAGAAAAATAATCACTTATATTTTGAAATGATTGTAATCTAATACATAAATATTAATGTTTGTTTGTTCGTATTTTATATGCTACCATACTATTCAGATTGCGGTAAAACTTTGTCAACTTTTTTATTGCGCTTACGCAAAGTTTATAGGCATAGTACAATCAACTCGGAGGCTCGCGTATCGTACCGACAATTTTATTTAAAAGTTATATGTCATTATCATTATCATTTCTAATTAAACAATATAATTCTTCCAAATTTAAAATGATATTTCCACAATTATTTCTTCTGCGGCAGCAACGCGCCGGGTACCAGCTAGTTGTTACTAAAATAATTTGTAATTATCATTCTTCACATCTAAACATAGCTTCTGTGTTAATTAGGGATGGCTTAATGCTTATTAAGAGCCTGTGTTGTTTGACTGCTGTTTATTTTATCATGAGCAATATTGAAATACAAACTACATTTTCAATTTGTATATTCAATATTTACGTAAGGGTCCGTCTGGAACTAATACCTTCTTATTTGTCTTTATTATTTTGTGTGAGAGAGAATAGAGCCGTAGTAGCTCAAATTCTAGTAAGGAATTCGTTTCAACCAGTACGGATCGGATAATATACAAGGTGGTATGATACCGTTTCTGCATTGAAGCCCGCCTAGGCAGGTTCTTAGTCCTCAGGTGTGACAAAGCATCTCCATTTTGATTATTAATCTAGGATAGATTTAGATATCTATGGGCCACAGCATCCATTTACCATCAGCTGAACTGTGCGCTCGTTTCTCACCTTTATTGTATAAAAATAAAATAAGAGGGTGGCTTTTATCTATTTCTGCCCCCAAACAGCAGTGTGTTCCGATTTGAAAGGTTTAGAGAGCCCGTATAGTTACAAGCTTGGAGGTATTCAATCTTATTCCTCAGTAGAGATAGTTACTGTCAAAAATTAAGTAAATTTGTGACATCTCATTATCATATATTTAAATCTCTTTGGTTTAGAGAGCCTGTATAGTTACAAGCTTGGAGGCATTCAATCTTAGTCGTCAGTAGTGATAGTTACTGTCAAAAATGTGACATCTCATTATCATATATTTAAATCTCTTTAGTTTAGGGAGCCTGTATAGTTACAAGCTTGGAGGCATTCAATTTTAGTCATCAGTAGTGATAGTTACTGTCAAAAATTAAGTAAATTTGTGACATTTCATTATCATGTCTTTATAAAAAATGTAGAGATAAGCATAAAGGTTTCATATAAGTTGTCAATGTTTAATATGCTCACAGCATCAATAGATGGCACAACAATATAATTGTATCACGCAATAATTGTTCTATTGTCTAAGCTTATAGATTTTGGATGATTTCGATTAAATGAGTCAAAGGGAAAATAAAAGTGCAGTGTTTAATTTAATAGTGTATAAGCATAGTGAATTGAGTTAGTCGACATCTGGTACCGAAAGCAGGGAAGTGGACATAATCGTGAGTAGAGTGCGTAAACAGTGACAAGTGTTATTTAGCAGTGAACTCTGGACTTCATTACCGACCTTAGTTTTTTCTATTTCATGAACGGATAAACTTGGGGACAGCATTATAACAAAATGGAATCACTTATTTTAAGTCAGGAAGACAAATTGGATCATCTTAAAAGAAAGTTTGCAAATTATAAAATATCACTTAAAGAAAGGATAACGCTAGATTATATCGAAGCAAGATTAAAAAATCTAGACAGGTTAAATACCAACTTTTTAACTGTACATGCACAAATATTACAGACTGTTAAAAGGGAGGAAAAGGACAACATTGACTATTTCAAAAACGACATATATATACAGTTTGAGGAGACGTAATAGAGTATAAAACAAAACTAAAGGACAAGTTACGAGCAAACATACATACGTACATATAATCACGCCTCTTTCCCGTAGGGGTAGGCAGAGACCACTTCTTTCCACTTGCTACGATCCTTACATACTTTCTTTACGAGCAAACGCTCTACAATAAAAGTGTTCTATTACAGAAATACCTCAACAACCATTTCCATGTCAAGTAAAATTACCTCAAATAATCCTGATCTTCTCGATTCACATGATATAATTTTGTTAAAACCAAGTGATTTATGATGACGTCCCAGTCTGACACCTAAACTAATATTTTAAGGCTTTCAAACAAGTTTTGTTGTATCAATAACCTTACCGTTGAAAGCACCGTTCGTATTAGTGGTAATGACCTTTGCGAAAATAGTCGCTTCATAATTTCATTGCAAATATATCTTTTGTTTTGATAACGGCGTGTCAATTGTATCCAGGCCTCTTCATAATTAGAATCAGTCGTGGCTTAAGTCTTTAGTAAACTCTCCGGTTCACCAGATAAGCTACTTTTGAGATAATGGAGTTTTTGAACGGGCGTTAAGTTGGCGTTATTATAGATCAGTGAACGAAATAAATCATAAAATGTTTGCTATTCTTCATAGCCACCAGAAAACACAGGTAATTTTATTTGAGGTAATTTTACTTGACATGGCAATGGTTGTTGAGGTATTTCTGTGATAGAACACTTTTCTTGTAAAGCGTTTGCTCGTAAATTGACCTTTATTATGTTTTGTTTATATTATTCATGCTCGTAAATTGTCCGTTATTTTTACTCTTGTTATATTTTTGATGTATCAAATTGGTTGACGGGTGTCATTTAATATCTGTAATATTTCATCTCTGTGCATCTAATACTTATTAATCACAGTTTGTTTTGTTTGAGTGTTTGAACAATTGTTTTGACGTCGAATCTTCGCAAGCTTTGATAATCTTCTGGTTCTTTATTTGACACTTTAAACTTACAAAATTAAACCTTTTGAATCATCTGTCAATAACATGTGTTAGTAAGAAAACTGAATATTCACCTTTTAATGATATCAACTTATATAATATTTCATTGGATTGACGATTCATACAAATTTTATTTTAAATTAATTAAATTACCCACTTTGACATTTTGTCCGTTTTAGTTATTAATTCGACGTCAAATTACTAGAATAGACTTATATATCACATATGACTACTTTACTGTCTAAAAATTCATCTGGGTAGTACCAACTGTAATTGTATTCGTGGAACAGTGCATCTAAGTTGTCTTTTTGGAATTGGTTGCAGGTAGTACGTATGTAAAGTTGATACATAAAATGGCAGAACACCTTACTCGGATTTTTTTATGACTAGGAGTCCTTGTGGTTGAGTACCAACCTCTTACCTATTTCTGCTGACAAATAGCAGTGCGTGCTCAACTGTGTTCCAGTATGAAGGGTATAGAGACACGCTGTGTTATAAATATTAAATAAATTATGAAGTTTAAATAATAATTAATTGCACGACCAAATTTGACTTGACATGATTCATACTGCCCGGGAATTGTACTAGTACAAAATTAATCAGTTGGTCCGTAATATATTATCCAATACACTCATAAAAGTAAAAATAATAATGTTACAGCCTATATACGTCTCACTCCTGGGTACCTTATCTCATTCTGTGAGGGTTTTAGGGCAAGCATGTGTCTACCGCGCTGCCCCAATGCGTATTGCGTAACAATCTTTATATTTCAGGTAAACCGATTTTATACACCGGTGAGCATGAGGTAAATCAGCACTTAAGATTGCCGTAAGCATAGGTGCTGGCGAGGCGTAACATAACTATCCATCTAAATCTAACCCATTCTACGCGCGTAGTGTGATATTTACAGCGAGCGTTTAGCTCCTGAGCTACCTTTGCTCTTATTTTCTTTATAATAATAATAAATACAGTTCAAAAATGTTTATTTATTTCAAATATTTAGTATCCATAGTTACAAACAAAATATAAAAAATCAATAGAGGTGCCCGAGGTCTCTTATTCTCTTATTCTATACCAGATGTTAAATACTTTCACCGGCAATAGAATGCAGCGGCAGGTTCTGCGAACGATAATATGCTTGCGAAGCGTATGTATTATGTTTTTTTATAATTATTATTATGTTTTTTTTTTATCGAATTGAATTGAATTTCTTTATTTTGCAAATATGGGTGATACAGAATGTGGTGACAAATATATAGTATATATTCCACCATATTTTACCAGAAGGCATGCGAAAAATATGAAATAATTAATTTTTTTATCAATTTACGTAGATATGTCATTCAAGACACAATATCACATTAGATTAACAAAAATAAAAATAAAAGTTTCTTCAAATTACATATAAGTCTAATAAGTCAATTGGTACATTATTATCGCTATTGTTTAATTATTATAAGCCATCGTCAAATCATCATCATCATCATCATCATCATTACAGCCCTTCACAAGTCCACTGCTGAACATAGGCCTCCCCCAAGGAATGCCACAAAGCACGGTCCTGAGCCACCCGCATCCATCGACTTCCTGCATGTCTTACCAGGTCGTCACTCCATCTAGTGGGGACGCCCTACACTAAATCCGCCGGTACGAGGCCGCCACTCGAGAACCTTTTTCCCCATCGGTTGTCGGTTCTTCGAGCTATATGGCCGGCCATTGCCACTTCAGCTTACTAATCTGTTGGGCTATGTCGGTCACTCTGGTTCTACTGCGGATATCCTCATTTCTAAGTTTATCACGCAGTGAGACTCGAGCATAGCCTCTCCATAGCTCGCTGAGCGACCTTGAGCTTCCTCATCCGGCCAGCAGTGAAGGACCACGTCTCAGTTCCGTAGGTCATCACTGGCAACACGCACTGGTTGTACAGCCTCGTTTTCAAGTTTTGAGGTATAACTGACGAGAAGATGTGTCGTATTTTCCCGAACGCTGCCAAGCCGAGTTGAATTCGTCGATTGACCTCTCGGTCGAAGTTGGACTTACCTAGTCGAACTAGTTGTCCCAGGTAAACATATTTGTCAACAACTTCAAGCTTAGTGCTCCCAATAACTACCGTCATAGGTATGACATGGATATTACACATGATCTTTGTTTTGTCCATGTTCATCTTAAGACCTATTTGTTGGGAGACACTATTGAAGTCATTGAGCATAGTGTTTAGGTCCTCCAGCGATTCTGCCATAAGGACTATACCGTCGGCAAATCGAAGGTGCGCGATTTACTCGCCATTGATGTTAATACCGTATCCTTTCTAGTCCAGTAGCTTGAAAACGTCTTCCAATGCAAAGGTAAAGAGATTCGGGGATACAACGTCAACCTGTCTTACACTTCTCTGCAGTTGGATAGGTTTTGTACTCTGGTTCTGTACTCGGATAGCCATCGTAGTCCTACTGTACAAGCACTTCAACACTTCGATATACCGACAGTCAACTTGGCACCGCTGAAGGACTGCAGCACCGCCAAATTTCGACGGAATCAAAGGCTTTCTCATAGTCCACATACGCCAGACATAGTGGCAAATTGTACTCCTCGGACTTCTGTACAATTTGCCGAAGGATATGTATGTGGTCTATGATGCTAAAACCTTTTTGGAAACCGGCTTGTTCGGGAGGCTGGAAGTCGTCAAGTTTGCGTGCGAGACGATTCGTAATGACTCTCGAAAACAGCACGTAGACGCGGCTCAGAAGGAAATCGGTCTGTAGTTCTTCAAGAGAGCAATGTCGCCTTTCTTGAAGAACAAGACCACCGCACTTCTGCTACACGCCTCCGGTGTAGTGCCACCATGGAGGACGGAATTAAAGAGCTTCTGAAGGACTTCAAGTACCGGTTATCCACCCGCTTTCAGAAGCTCCGCCGTAATTCCATCCTCGCCTGGGGCCTGCCGTTTTAAGGTGCTGGAGAGCCATTCTAATCTCGCTCAGACTGACGTCCGGGATATCATCGGAATAGTGTCGGATAAGACTTGCTCTTGGATCGTTACTCACACTTGCGTGTGGCTCCAACGATGATGTGTACAGCTGCCCATAGAACCTCTCAATCTCACTCAAAATCTCAGGTGTCCCGGAAACGACGCTGCCACACTCGGTCTTCAGCTTCAACAGTTGGCTCTTTCTGGCAGACAGATCTCTGGCAAAGACTTTGAGCCCTGGTTCCGCTCGATTGCTTCTTCAATACGAGCTGTATTGAAGTGCGCAAGTCCCGCCGCATGCATTTGGAGATCTGTCTGTTCAGTTGCCTGTATGCTATCAAATCTACTGAAGATAGCAGCTTCATTTCCCGTCTAACAGCCATGAGATTAAGAATGTGATCGGAGAGTTTTGTGTTCTTCTGCGGCGGGTCTTACAAAACTTAGCTCCGACCGCATGGACAGTTTCCACGAGCTTGTCATTCATATCGTCCACTGCATTGCAATCTTCTAGGCTCTGTTAACGGTTTTGTATCTCGAGCTGAATGGTTTCGGGACTTTGGATTAGAGCACGAGGGGACGGAGCGTTGACTTCATTAGACGACACCTCTCAACTTAACGTTTAGGTTCAGTGTGCCTCTAACCATTCGGTGATCGCTACCAGTTTTCACCCTCGCGATCACTGAGACATCACTGAACAGTTGGCGTCTAGTCGTCATAATGAAGTCAATCTCATTTTTGTCGAACCGTCGGGGCTCGACCAGGTCCACTTCCTGTGGGGCCGCTTCTGGAAGAAAGAGTTCATCATAAAGGTCCTCTTTCTCCATGAAGTCGGCCAGCTGCTGGCCCTTGGGTTCCGTTGCCCTAATCCGAATTTCCTACTTTCAGCTCACCGTTCTCTCTTGTGCCTAGCTTTGCGTTGAAGTCTCCCATTAACACCGTATAGTGGGTTTTAGAGGAATGCATGGCTCTAGAGATATCCTCATACATTTCCTCTACCTCCTCATCGGGGTGTGCCGAAGTTGGTGCGTAAACCTGTATGACCTTCAGCGAATACCGTTTGGTGATTCTGAGTATAAGGTACGCAACCCTCGTCGACACACTCCCAATTTTTACAACGTTGTTAACGAGAGACTTGTGGACGATAAATCCGACACCTCCTTGGGACAGATGGTCGCCCTCCCGGTGATAGAACAAGTTGCCGGATTCGAGAATTACCGTGTCCTCCCCCTCTCTTCGGACCTCGGATAATCCTATAATATTCCAGCGCAACTTGTCTATCTCTTCTTCCAGCTCCAGGATCTTCTCGTCAGTCCTCAGAGTGCGTGCGTTATAAGTTGCCAGGTCGAGTCGTCGTAGGTGGCAACCGAACCTCCACCGGAGATTCTTAGCACCCCCTGCCCCGCCGTTACCATGGTCGCCACCGTAGCCAGGAATAGCGGGGCCGCCGGGGACTGGGGGCCGTCTCTTCGTAACTTTCTTCATTGGGGGGATATTGCCGTAGTTGCCACGCTTGGCGAGCGGGTTCGCAACCGCAGTTTTTTTTATTGTTATTTCTGTTATCAGAAAGATGCTGCTGCCCATCTTCTGCCTCAGTTTCCCTCTGTCGCCACTTACGACACCCACGGGAAGATATGGGGTAGTGGGTATTCTAACCCGCCACTACACGGGACTATCGTCAAATTAATTACATTAATAATAATACAATTTATAAATAAATATCCATGTGACAAACGTACAAATTTTAACATAACATTAATATGGCAAATACTACCTACAATGTGAAAGACCCATGTTCAGAAGTAGACTGCTACGAGCTGATGAAGGAGAAAGTGTGGGAGTATAACGCTAACTGCCATTTTACTTCCTTCAAATATCTTCTAACAAAACAAAATTTTTGTAAAATACGAGAATTCTAAGTGCAAAATCTTTCTTTAAAAATAGTTTCTCAATAGTTAAAAACTACTTAGTTAGTTGTAGTAGTTAGTTGTTTCACTTGCAAATCATGCTGAAATTTATTTTTATATCGTTAACATACGTGTAGTGCAAAGATAGCTATTCAGAAAAAACACCACACCGATCAAAAGTCGGTTAACTCCACTCGGACTGTGATATTTCATGGTTATTTCACAGGTCGTATAACTCGGATAGCGTGTTGCGTCTACAGCAATATACAATATTATTCAGCGAATTTACCAGCGTGTTAATAGTAACGTTAATGTAGCATGCTAAAATATTCAATACTAATGATCATATATTTTTGTTTAAAAGTAGATTTCTCACTGAGTGACCCTAAACTTTCTCATACGACTAGCAGAGAAGAACCACGTCTTAGGTCCATATGTCATTACAGACAACACGCACTGGTTGTTCACTCTTATTTCCAAGTTTTGAGGTGTACGTGACGAGATGTGTCTCCCGAACGCTGCGCAGCTGAGTTAGCTCGTTGATTGACTTCTCGTTCGAAGTTGTACTTCCTAATTGTATAATTTGTCCTTGGTAAATACACTCATCAACAACTTCGAGCGTAGTGCTTCCAACACATAACAGCATAGGCGTGACATGCACGTTTCACATGACCTTTGTGTTGTCCATGTTCATGTTGAGACCTTTGCCTTGGGAGACTCTATTAAGTTCATGGAACATAGTGCTGAGGTTCTCTAGCGATTCTACCATAGTGACTTTATCGTCAGCAAATCTAAAGTGAGTTGTTTATGCTCACAATCACCTATCTTTGCATATCGTGGCGACTTAAAGCAAATATTTCAAGCGATGCCAGCTAATGCATTCTTGGAAAAGCTTGTGTTCAGCAGTGGATCTAATAAGACTGTTGTTGAGTAAGGTTTTGTGTATAAACTCAAATATATTGTGTACCAATATGTAATGTAACCAACACCTTTTTTTGTAAATACTCCAATTAAAAGGCATATTTTATTTAACACTAGCTTTTTACCCGCGGCTTCGCTCGCGTGAGCTTGAATTTAGGAACATGATTAAATGCTGTTTCGTGCCAAATTTAGCAAATTTCGATCACTTTTAGAGTCATCTCGGTGTCTGTGTCTCTATGTCTGTCAATTTTTTTTAAATCTAAAAGTTACGTAGATGATTGGTATTTGGCATAGATATAATAAACTACAGGAACACGTGAATATATATGTCTAGAAACAGCTACTATTTTTTATATTGGACGTGTCTTCCGATGTATCCATAAGAAAGGTAAATTGTCTTGGAATCAAAATTTATTATTATTGTTTACTTTTTACTCTTTACATTCATTCATAATTAAAGTTAATTTAGTTTTAACAAAATAATGACGAATTTCATGGTCATTCATACCATTGGTCCTATTTAATATTAATTACCACCATAAAATAGATGTAGATATTTTTTTACGTTCGAGTAGACTTCAAAATTTCATAAATGCAGTTCTATAATGATGTATACTACACATGGAATAAAAGTAATATTATGGATTTAATCACGTTTAATTTTAACTTTTTTTACATGGGGTTTTTTTACGCATCTTTGGATGAAAGTTCCATAAAACCCGCGTAAAAGAACATATCGCTAAGGACCCCATAATTAATAAAATTTAATTCAAACCCAAGCATACTACTACATTTATTCTATTCTATTCTAACTATGACATCAGGTCGTCAAACATCTCAGTCCTCCCGTGAGCATGGATGCTGTAAAGTGCCCAAAACATCGGGAATAAAAAAAATTAAAACTAAACGCGATAAAATCCTTAAAATTTGTTTTATTGCTTACAAATTTTATTAACAGTGATCGTGGGAAGCACTACACTCATGAACGGGAGTAGAAAAATGTTCGCCTTGTTGTGGCAGTGAAGCAACCTCATATCGTCCCGTCGTAAGAGGCGACATAGGAAAATAAACAGGAGATGGGCAAGCAAATTCTTCCTGACAACAGATCAAAATAATAATAGCTGCGGTTGCCAACCCGCCTACCAAGCGTGGCAACTATAGCAAATATCCAGCTACTTGACAATTTATGGGGGAGGCCTATGTCAATTTCAGTGGACTTTTGATAGGCTGACGATAATGAGTTCTATTCATCTTTGCAACCCTTAATATTCACGGTAGAGTGAAAACAAAAAAGTAACATACCCGAAAATATGAGTGAAATAAAAACTGCATAATAATGTCCTCCGGACCGAATTTCGGTCACGGCGGCCAGCCTCAACGGAGACTAGCCATCGGCGCAGGACAGGATTATAGTGCCCCAAGTGTATGCGCAAGCACAGGTGCACTCTATATTCCCTCACTCTCATAGACCGATGGGACGGTAAACCGACACGACCGGAGAGAGATCAGGCGCAGGACCAACAGCTTTAAGTGCTTTCCGAGGCACGGGGGTGAGACACCGCCAACTTCCTGACTCCGGGCAGCGACTGAGAATTTCTTGATGGAAAGCTCAAAAACTGCATATTGCCCCATGAAAGGTAAAAAAGTAGCAGCTTACATACATGTTACTACTGCGCACAGGCCGCAGACAGTTTTTGGCCAAAAAAGTGTCCGCTGCTCTGATTCCAACGCGGGATGACCTCAACTGCGAAACTTCTCAGATATGTAGGTTTTCCTTCACCGCTGAGAATGTGGTAAATTGACACTTCAAATTGCAATTAAAATATATGCTAAAATATATAATAATGCTTACGTACTATGAAATTTAAGTTTTAATCAGTTTGATTACTGCCTTTGACAAGTAAAATAAAATATACCTTTGTTTAAGTAAAATCTGCTTTCTTTAATTAAAGTATTTTCCCGCAATTCATTTACATATACTCATATGTGCTATGAAACCAGGACACAAATATCTTAATATATTTGAAAATATGAAATCTATCTTAAATTACAAACTGATTTATAAGTCACATTAAAGGTAAAAAAGTAAAGTAGCAGCTAATATACGTCTCAATACTGTGCACAGGGCTCCTCATTACCTACAGTGTTTCGTGGACAGAAAAATAGAGTATTTTGCAATGCTTCAATGCACATTAACGGTTTTCACATCTCCACGACTATTTCAATTACTGAGACATTTAGGTTTTCCCACGAAGTTACTTTTCACCACTTTTACGGACACGTGTTAAGTAAGCACGTAAAATTTTCTGTAACATAGTTATCCTCAAGGGAATTGTACACGTTTTGCTCCCATACATACATACATATAATCACGCCTTTTTCCCGTAGGGGTAGGCAGAGATTTTTTTTGATTACAAAACCGTTTTCAGTGCCTAGAAGATTGCAATGCAGTGGACGATATGAATGACAAGCTCGTGGAAACTGTCCATGCGGTCGGAGCTAAGTTTTGTAAGACCCGCCGCAGAAGAACACAAAAACTCTCCGATCACACTCTTAATCTCATGGCTGTTAGACGGGAAATGAAGCTGCAATCTTCAGTAGATTTGATAGCATACAGGCAACTGAACAGACAGATCTCCAAATGCATGCGGCGGGACTTGCGCAACTTCAATACAGCTCGTATTGAAGAAGCGATCGAGCGGAACCAGGGCTCCAAAGTCTTTGCTAGAGATCTGTCTGCCAGAAAGAGCCAACTGTCGAAGCTGAAGACCGAGTGTGGCAGCGTCGTTTCCGGACACCTGAGATTTTGAGTGAGATTGAGGTTCTATGGGCAGCTGTACACATCATCGTTGGAGCCACACGCAAGTGTGAGTAACGATCAAGAGCGAGTCTTATCCGACACTATTCCGATGATATCCCGGACGTCAGTCTGAGCGAGATTAGAATGGCTCTCCAGCACCTTAAAACGGCAAGGCCCCAGGCGAGATGGAATTACAGCGGAGCTTCTGAAAGCGGGTGGAAAACCGGTGCTTGAAGTCCTTCAGAGCTCTTTAATTCCGTCCTACATGGTGGCACTACACGGAGGCGTGGAGCAGAGTGCGGTGGTCTTGTTCTTCAAGAAAGGCGACAACGCTCTCTTGAAGAACTACAGACCGATTTCCTTCTGAGCCGCGTCTACGTGCTGTTTTCGAGAGTCATTACGAATCGTCTCGCACGCAGACTCGACGACTTCAGCCTCGAACAAGCCGGTTTCCGAAAAGGCTTTAGCACCATAGACCACATACATACCCTTCGGCAAATTGTACAGAAGTCCGAGGGTACAATTTGCCACTATGTCTGGCGTATGTGGACTATGAGAAAGCCTTGATTCCGTCGAAATTTGGGCGGTGCTGCAGTCCCTTCAGCGGTGCCAAGTTGACTGTCGGTATATCGAAGTGCTGAAGTGCTTGTACAGTAGGGCCACGATGGCTATCCGAGTACAGAACCAGAGTACAAAACCTATCCAACTGCAGAGGTGTAAGACAGGGTGACGTTATATCCGAAACTCTTCACCGCTGCATTGGAAGACGTTTTCAAGCTTCTGGACTGGAAAGGATACGGCATTAACATCAATGGCGGTACATCACTCACCTTCGATTTGCCGATGATATAGTCCTTATGGCAGAATCGCTGGAGGACCTAAGCACTATGCTCAATGACCTCAATAGTGCCTCCCAACGGATAGGTCTTAAGATGAACATGGACAAAACAAAGATCATGTTTAATGTCCATGTCACACCTATTCCGTAGTTTTGGAGCACTAAGCTCGAAGTTGTTGACGAATATGTTTACCTGGGACAAATAGTCCGACTAGGTAAGTCCAACTTCGACCGAGAGGTCAATCGACGGATTCAACTCGGCTGGGCAGCGTTCGGGAAATTACGGCACATCTTCGTCAGGTATACCTCAAAACTTGAAAACGAGGCTGTACAACCAGTGCGTGTTGCCAGTGATGACCTACGGAACTGAGACGTGGTCCTTCACTGCTGGCCGGATGAGGAAGCTCAAGGTCGCTCAGCGAGCTATGGAAGACTATGCTCGGGGTCGCACTGCGTGATAAACTTAGAAATGAGGATATCCGCAGTAGAACCAGAGTGACCGACATAGCCCAACAGATTAGTAAGCTGAAGTGGCAATGGGCCGGCCATATAGCTCGAAGAACCGACAACCGATGGGGAAAAAGGTTCTCGAGTGGCGGCCTCGTACCGGCGGATTTAGTGTAGGGCGTCCCCCACTAGATGGAGTGACGACCTGGTAAGACATGCAGGAAGTCGATGGATGCGGGTGGCTCAGGACCGTGCTTTGTGGCATTCCTTGGGGGAGGCCTATGTTCAGCAGTGGACTTGTGAAGGGCTGTAATGATGATGATGATGATGATGTAGGCAGAGATCACTTCTTTCCACTTGCTACGATCCTTACATACTTGTTTTGCTTCGTCCACTTTCATTATTCCCTTCATACATGCTCTTCGGTTTAGGGTACTCTTGACCTGGCCTTTTTTCAAGACGTCCCTGATTTGGTCTAGAAACGTCCGCCTAGGTCTACCCCTTCCAACACTTTCATTCACACTCGCCTTATACACTTTTTTCGTCAATCGTTCTTCATTCATTCTCTCGACATGGCCAAACCATCTCAGCATACCTTTCACAATTTTTGTCACTACATCTTCTTTCAGACCACAGCGTTTCCTTATCTCACTATTTATTATCCTGTCACTCAATTTAACTCCTATCATACTTCTTAACGCTCTCATCTCAACTGCATTTATTCTGCTTTCATGTTTCTTCTGCCATACCCAACTTTCACTTCCGTACATGAGTGTCGGAACCAACACCCCCTCATGCACAGCCAAACGAGCCTTGTTAGACACCTTCCGACTGCTCATAAAGGAGTGCAAAGCTCCATTCACCATGTTTCCTGCATTTACTCTTCTTTCGATATCACTCTCACACTTTCCTGATGAAATCTCACGGCGAGCTACATGGCCCTCGTAGTTGTTTAAATACAATTCATAAAAACTGAAACTAAGTTTTTGCATGATTGTTGACTACTTCTACCTAGTAATTACACATCCAACGATGCCTCGAACGAATTTTCAATAATTAACATTGTATATTCAGTAGTATTCTATTATTTAATTTTATCGGTGACTTACCATTTTAGTTTATTTAGAAATAAGTAAATGGCGCTATTATTAGATGAAATATTGAAAGCCAAAACAATACTATCTAGTAATATCAACGATATAAGCGAACATTTATTTATTATATCCATAAGGCATAAAGAGATGTCCATTCTGTTGAAAGTTCTGTTTCTGTTAAAAAATACGCTATCAGCGCCATTAGCGGTGAAAACCTAAAATAAATCATCATATGACCATATCATGAAAGGACGCTCAGGTCGCTCAGCAAGCTAAGGGCTATGCTCGAGATTTCTCTGCGTGATAAACTTAGAAATGAGGATATCCGCAGTAGAACCAGAGTAACCGACATAGCCCAACGGATTAGTAAACTGAAGTGGCAATGGGCCAGCCATATAGCTCGAAGAACCGACAACCGATAGCAACGTTGTCTTTAGTTATTAATATCTTCAAACGATTTCTATTCATAGATTTGGTCAAGCTATATCATGACATGGTCAACAAACAGTGTTAAATATCATGAAACGACAACACCATTTCACGAAATTATATACTACTTAATGATATACTCGTATGATCAATTCTACGATCTGGCCAGGACACATATAAAAATATTTTTAATAAAACTATAATGATAATGAAAATTTTGCAACAATTGCAGACAGACCAGTTTCAATCAGTTTACATATAGATTAGTAATTGAAATGAAATTTAATTTATTAGTAACTGAAGGCAAAATATACTACTTTTTCCATTTGATAAATATGGCGCTGTTTTGATAACTAAATCGGTATAGTTTCAAATTATTTTACCAAGGTTATAACTATATTTTAAACTTTATTTATAAATATGGTATTTATTTGAAAAACACCCGTCATCCCGCCTATAACTAAGATTTATTATAAAACTAGCTGTTCCCGCGGCTTCGCCCGCATGGTCACTGGGAAATGAACTATCCATTGCTTTTTGAATTGAAAGAAAACTGAGCTTTATAGATTTGTCAGAGATGCAGCCATTAAAAGGAAACTGAGCAAAATTGATTCGTCAGCCTATTTAAATGTTTTGAAACGCAGCGTATAGGAAAGCATGAAAATAGCCTGTTTATTCCAAATGGAAATGGGATATTTTTTTAATTAAAGGAAACTGAGCATAATTGTCCGTCAGGGATGCAGACTTTTGAAAAGAAACTGAGCTAAATTGATTCGTTAGAGATGCAGTTTTCTGAATTGAAAGGAAACTCAGCCAAATAAAAGATCCGTCAGAGATGCAGCCTTTTGAGTTGAAAGGAAATTGAGCTTAATAGGTCCGTCAGAGGTGCAGCATTTGGAATTGAAAAGAAACTGAGCTAAATAGGAAATTTTGAATTGAAAAGGAAGATCTGTGGGAATTTGATTAATTGATTGTGGAATTTTGAAAAAAACTAACTGAACACTATTTTAAGACGCTACTGTACACAATGTTATATGTTTTTCCGTTCGGGAAAGAATGGAGATTCTGGGCATTTGACACACGCGAACATGCTACATACAGCTGACCATGAGAGAAGCACCGTTTTCTAAGTTGACCCCGCTACCTGTAACGTTTGCCCTTGCGCTTTATTAATTGTCATTGCAAAATTGAGCTTAATAGGAACTGCAACCTTTTGAATTGAAAAGGAAGATCTGGGAATTATAGGATCCGTGGTATAATAACATTTTGACCTTTTCCTACGCCTGTCAAAATTGTAGCACCGATTATGTTCCGTCCAAGATGTGTCACACGCAGCCTTGTCCCGTTACATAACCGAGGAGCATCTAAATTTCGCATTAGCATGACTGGGACGCCTAATTTTAATTGAAGCTTATGTGAGGGCACACCTGACAACTCTAGAGAATTTAAAACTCTACGGATATGAAGTGCTCTGTTCTGTGTCCATAACTGTGTCTACTGACAAATACTCTGTTATTTCTCCTGCTACTTCGCTTAATATAACTGAATTTATTTTGTTAACGCTCTCATTTTTTGGTGCAAGAATCGCCCTTTCACATAACCATTTGTCTTCATGCATGTTGTTCGTTAAATCTGTATAAACGCTCGCAATTAATTCGGAATGACTCTGTACTAAATTACAAAAATCTCTCGTCAATTTAACGCAGCCCTCAGCATCCGTTTCCAACCGCCCATCGCCAATTTTTAATAATGTGTCAGCATAGTTTCCAGCATTGATATCATTATACAAATGCACTCTCATATTCGTAGTTAAACTGAATTTTGTCACCTTGTTCCATAAAATAGACGACTTGAGGCATGCTTTAATTTCATCTGCAGGTGTGCCCTTTTGAATGACAGGTAAAGTTTGGCGAAAGTCACCAGCCAGTAAAACCACCATTCCTCCCATTACATCGGTATTGCTGCGCAAATCCTGGAGTGCTTCTACAGCTTTTTCATGCGACATTGCACTTTAGTCCAACACTAAAAGTTTGCATTGTCGTAGCATTATACCTCGTGCACTATTTTTGTTAAAGTTGCAGATCGTCGATTCTTCCTGGGCTAGATTTAGAGGGAGTTTTAAAACAGAATGTGCAGTGCGGCCCCCGCTTAGCAGCGTGGCGGCTATACCGGAGGAAGCTACGGCCACAGCAATGTTTTTATCTTTCCGTACTTGCGCTAATAATAAATTTAACAAAAATGTCTTCCCAGTTCCTCCAGGGGCATCTAAAAAGAAAAGTGCATCATTTCCAGATTCAATTTGTCCTAATACTTTGTCAAAAACTCGTTTTTGTTCGGGAAGCAAGTGGGGTACATTTTCGGCTACATGCTGCTGCAAAGCTGATATATCGTAGTTTGTTTCACGTATAATTTCATCACTTAGTTCATTTTCGGTTGTTCGCTGAGGGCTTTCATTCCAAAGTCGCTTAATTTTTTGCCTACCATTCCCATTACTTTATCTTCAATATTTCCAAGTGCTTAATTAAAAATGTGTTCATTGTATGTCATGTTCGCGTGTGTCTGCTGTAACCTTCGCAAAATATCTTCCGCCATGTACTCTTTATATTTGTCCCACAATTTATGTGCATTAGATAGCCCGCAAGATGATATGAAAGTTGCATAAAGATCCCTAATTTTGGCTGGTGACTGGCACTGCACAGCATCCTCCATGGTTTCATCCCAGTGATTATCGTTTTCTAAAAGATGCAGAGCTTCACATGCTTCTCTATAAGTTGCGCATTCCTGACCGTTGACAGTTTTAAGGTCTTTATATCCTGTAGGACCCCGAACATGGTGCAGCAGCAATCGTAAACAGAAACATTCAAAATCAGTTACATGGACAGTACACACACGACCAAGGGCATCTGATGACTTTACACCGGGCCAATTTGCAACAGGCGCGCCTTGAATACGGCGTTTCCACTCCTTCCTAGATGTGTTCCAAGTATAATAGCGGGGACTTCAGAATATAACAACGTTTTTGCAAAGGGTCGGTTTGACAAAGTTGAAAGAAGGCTGTTAGTGTAGTTTTTGGCGGTGATGCAATTCTTTCTTGGAAATTTCTTTCGGTGAAATATACACGCTCTCCATTTTCTAAGTGCACAGCAAGGTGAGTAACTGTTGGGTGCCTTTCGTGTAAAGGGAAGCCAAGGAGACGCCACGCTGCCTCGTTACTGCTGACATAACGCCCTGCTTGAAAGGTCTGTACTTCATTAACGGAATTTGCCTCACCTTCACTTCTGAGATTAAATATTGCTTGGTCGCTTCCTTTATTTATGTACTTACAGATATACTTGATTGCGCGGACAGAGCTACATGCTTCTACATTAATGTGGGCATTAAACATTTTACATAGAATGGGCGAATACGGGACAATTCAGCTGTTATCTAAGGTTTCGAACGCTCCAGAGCGAGATTTGATTGTAACTTTCCTGCCACCATTTTCGGGAGCTCTGCGTCTGTATAAAGGGTAGCCATTGTCATTGTGCACTGTTTCTTTTAATAGCTGTTTAAGGAATTTCTTTGTACATTTTCCTTCTTTCATACATGGCGATATTGAATTTCGTGCTCCACATGGACCGTGAATCATATTTCGGACGATGGTATCATACAATTCTTTATCTTGCTCAGGATCCGGAATCTCGGCGCTTATTATGTCGTCTATTTGGCTGGGCCGCAACTTCTCTTTAAGCCATATTAGAATGTGGGCATGCGGTAATCCTCTTTTTTGCCATTCAATTGAATACATAAAGCACTGCACCTCTCCGAAAATTTTCCTTTGTTAATTACATACCTTAATTTTTGTACTTTTAATCTAAATACTCTAGCAACTAAATCGTGTCTGTCAGTACTTTTATGGTCCGGCATTAGCTCCTCGGTTATTTCTTTCCATGTGGGATTGCAAGTAAAAGTAACAAAAAGATCAGGTCTTCCGTAAGTTCGTACATAGGTGAATGCGTCTTGTGTGTACTCATGTAGGTAGCGGGGACTGTTAACGAATGATGAGGGCAGAATTACCATTTTACCTAAATCTCTGGGGCTTACATTGGCGTCGCTAGCAACTGCATCTTGTAAATGTATATAATTCTCAACGCGCAGCTTTTTTTGATTTAAAGATATATAACGGAGACGTTCACTTTCTACCTTCACATACGTCTACCAAAAATTGATGAAATAATTGTCTACACCGGGCTAAGAGGTTAAAATCATTTTCTCGCAACATCATATGATACATAAAAATCCATACATGATACTTTTTGTTCGGAGTAGGCTCCTTTGTGACCGGGTTAATGAGTGGAATTTGAAAATGATAACCCTCTTGTCCTTTGCAATAAATCAATGGGTATTGCAGAGCGTCAAAAACTTGTGTGTATCGGCTACCCGTTGCAACGTATCATCACGTGCTCGCAAGACAATGTCTCGTGATGAAAATTTATCACCACTAATTACGGCTGCTATTTCGTTTATCAAAGGTGCATTGTAGCGCCTTTCATGCTCTCCTCGAGGTGTCCGATCTGCATGAATGACGACTTTATAATCCTCTTCAGGTAGGTTTTCTAAAGCAGTTTTAAATGTTTTGACTAAAATGTTACGTTCATGCAAGAATCTTTGAATTTTGAACACTGTGTCTCTCTCAACTCCCTGGATAAATTGGCAGCGACGGTCTACCTCAAATTTTTCGTCACCCATAAAATATACTTGTAAAAATTTATGCTGTTCGTTTTCAGCTGGAAAAAGTGAACCTATTCTATGATAAATTTGCCCTTGCACCGTAAATATAGGCGAAAATCCCGGCATTATTATTTCCCGGTCAACTCCGAAGGACGTCATTTGAAAGCATGAGTTATATTTCCGGATCCTGTTTAAATGCGCCGTGACTCATTAGCATCATATAAAAAGAGAGTTTTCAAAGGTTCTTCTGGTTCCCCAAGTAACAGAAGAGACACTTTGCCATTGAACAACATGCCTGCGGTCTCATCTTTCCATTTTAAAGCGCTGCAAAATTGACACGCCTTGTCCATCAGTCCGATAACAACTAACCTGTGATTTTTATAATCAATCAACGGATCATAATTGAATGCTGCGTCATTAAAACCGACCAATTGTTTCTTTGAAAATTTTGTCGACGTTCAGCTTGAAGCTGTGCATTTGCATCTCTTCGCGCCTGTGTCTGTTCTGGTGTTTCAGATGCCTTATAGTAGATTGACGTTCAGCTTGCTCAATGAGTCTGTGTTGAGTTTCATCAGGTGTTTCCGCGGCTCTTAAGGCGGCCTGAAGTTCCGCTTGTTCGAATAGCCTTTGCTGACTTTGAGCAGGTGTTTCAGTAGCTCTTAAAGTAGCTTGACGCTCTGCCTGGTCAAGGCGCCTTCGCTGACTTTGAGAAGGTGTTTCAGAAGCTCTTAAAGTAGCTTGACGCTCTGCCTGTTCAAGACGCCTTTCCTGACTTTGAGAAGGTGTTTCGGAAGCTCTTAAAGCAGCCTGACGCTCTGTCTGTCCAAGACGCCTTTGCTGACGTTGAGAAGGTGTCTCAGATGGTCTAAAAGCAGCCTGACGCTCTGCTTGTTCTTGCCTTCTCAGTTTAGCAT
Source organism: Parnassius orleans (assembly GCA_029286625.1). Classification (NCBI taxonomy): domain Eukaryota; kingdom Metazoa; phylum Arthropoda; class Insecta; order Lepidoptera; family Papilionidae; genus Parnassius; species Parnassius orleans. The sequence continues at coordinate 204,217 of JAGSMP010001015.1, read as the reverse complement.
CTTCTAAACATTCTAGCGATCGAGCTAATCTTTTCGCTTGTCTTTGAGAAGATACTCTTGAAAGGCTGGACTTACGTTTGCGAGGCATTATGAAGTAAGAAAAACCTATTATAAAAAAACGTGAAAATACCTAAAGGAATTAAATTTCCTTTAAATATTTTTAAAAGCAAATCCAAAATATCTAAAAAGAATAAATATTCCTTTTAAATATTTTTTAAAATCAAAACAACAAAACCAATTCAAGACACTACACGAATCCGAAAACGATAGTCAAAAAAAAACGAATCAACTTAAACCAAATCACAAAACAAATCGCAGAAAACCGAAATCGAAAGCAGTAGTCAATATAAATATAACCAACGAAAAAAGAAGTAAGTGTATAGGTACCGTATACACTATCTATACTATTAATATTCCTTTAAAATATTGTTAAACAACCTAAAACAACGAAAACCAATTCACGATTCTAAATAAACAAAATCCAAAATCAAAGCCAGAGTCTAAATATGTATAAAGGAATACCAACCAAATCAACAAAACCGATCCAAGAAAATACACAAATCCGAAAATGAAAGCCAATGTAAATCCATTCAACCTTAACCAAATCACAAAGCAAATAACAAAGAACCGAAATCGAAAGCAGGTAGTCGAATAAGCTACGAAATAGAAACAATTTAAGCGTATAGGTCGGTAGCGCATGCACTATAAGTTGACGTGCGGCTCAACGGCGGGAGTTAAGTACATGTCAGGAAACATTTCGTTACCGCGTTTTAAAAACCTAGTAACGACATCTAGCGGAATCAATTTAAACTATGTATACGTTAGTTAATAAGAACTCTCAAAAAATATTTTTCTTATAATTTTGCACAATTTTTCTTATTGTAATACCGATTCATTCATAACCACATATAAGAACTGTATTCATTTCCATTCAATAAATATTACTAAGGCTTATTAATAAGGCTTACTATGAACTGTTTCTACCATTGTTAAGTAATAGTTAAGGGTGAAAGCGTGACAGGTGGTGTTAGTATTTCTGATCCATACTTATAATCACGCCTGTAACCCTTGCGGGGTAGGCAGAGCATCAACGGATTTCTTAATATCGTCTGCGAGGTTATCGCCTATTCTGTGAATTACGATGCACCAAAACGTTTGAAGAAAATCAGCTGGTGAATTTTATGTTTTTATCGCTCTCTTCCCGGTCCTGCGTGGAAAATACAGATCCATACATTTTTATCTTAATTTTGGTAAAGGACATAATAATCCAGATATTCTGACCTTCTGTGTTCGTCCATCGTACCGTCGTCCGTCTTGTAGAATCACGGTGGCGCCACCTAGCTGAATTTAATTTTGCAACATATTCGATTTTCCCACAGGAATGATATGTTTTCCGCTGAAAAAGTAGCCTATGTCACTCTACAGCCACCGAACTATCCCCATACAAAAAATCATGCATTGCCGACGCTCTGTTGCGACGTGAAAGAAGGACAAACAAACAAACAAACAAACACACTTTCGCATTTATAATATTAAAGTATGGATTAACATCTAAAGGAAGGAAAATACTTAACCTTCTTTTTTGAAGTTCCGTAATCGGATAAAAAGTAGCCTATAAGTTGCCCCGGGTTAATAACTACTTATATACAAAATTTCATGTAAATCGGTCTAGTAGTTGTTGCGTGAATCCGGAATACACAGACAGATAGGCAGACAAAAATTCTAAAAACCACTAATTTGGCTTCAGAACCCTTTATTTAGTCCCCTGTACTTGTTTTTTCAAGAATATATTAGAATTACAGACACGACTTTTCTACAGATTTATTATATGTATAGATTCGCATACAAACGACTAAAGTTTCCATTTTAATTAGCTAACTTCATAAAAGAAGGATGTTAACAATTGAACTGAAAAATAAATAATACATAATTTTTTATTTTGTATGTATGCTACGCAATATCTTAGTCAATTGTGAACCGATTTTGATGATTTTTTTATTATATATTAAGGTTTTTGTATTACCTATATATTTAGGTTTATTTATTATATATTATACTTCAGGGGATTCAACATTGAGATCATGATATTCCTTATTCCACTCTGAAGAGTTAATAAAATAAATTTTTATCATATTAAATAATACTTGGATCATGAGGTGCTGTTGCAGGCCATGGATGAGTGTGGAATCAGGGGCCCCACAAACAGGTGGTTCGGGAGTTATCTGAGTGGCAGAACCTTACAGACCTACATCTCTGGTGTTGCTGGTAAAGAAGTGGCGGTACAGCTTGGTGTACCGACTGGTTCAGTCTATGGTCCGGTTGGCTACGTTATGCATGTCAATAGCGTCAGTAATGTGGTGAAGAAATGTCGGGTGTATATGTACGCGGACGACATGTGCCTTATGTACTCCTCTAAGAATATACAAGAGATCAGGGCTGTGCTACAGGCAGACTTCGATAATATTATCCGGTGGGCTCACGATAATGGTATTATACTTAACCTTAATAAGATGCATCTGTATTCATCTGTGTCTGTATTCACCGCACAATTTAGTGGCAAAAAATGTCAAGAGCGTGGATATAGGTATCGTGGGTCACACGTATGAGTGTATGCACGTCAAAAATGTAAATTGTGTTTGTGAAAAGCTAGAATATGTCAGTAAATTTAAGTATCTAGGTCTGTGGGTGGACCGCAATATGAATTGGAAAACACAGGTCGGCACAGTGTGTACAAAGCTTACGGCAGTGTTGAGTAAGTTTTATATCCTGAAGGCGCCATTGAGTAGGAAAACGCTGCGTGTCCTTTATTTTGCTCTCGCTGAGTCATTGCTAACCTATGGATTAAATACGTATGGCCGTACATTTAAAACCTATCTTAACAGTATAAAATCGCTGCAAATTCGTTTTATGAAATACCTTGTTAACCCACAAACAAAAGTTGCCTGTAAAGAAAATTATGAAAACTTTTTGTTGTCTGTAAGGTGCTTCCTGTACATGAAAAGGTCAAGTACCTGTTGGTTCTAGAACAATTCTATAACGACCAGTTTAAAGTACAAGTGCAAAATAGGTACAATACCAGAAGCGTTAGAGAGCGTAAACTCGCGCGACCAATAGTAAAAAATTACTATGGCAAAAGAACCAATAAGTAATTAACCCCTATACTTTTCAATAATATCGATTGGCTGAGAGAAGATAATACTAGAATAAGTAAACGAACACTAAAAAATAAATTAAAATCTGTTTTCCTTGATGAAGTTGTCGCAAGATGTGAAAATAATAACTAATTTGTTGTTGTTTTAATATAACTTTTGATTTAAACATTGTTATGATGTACCCATAATCACTTAACTAGTGCCTATAAGTCAGAAAGAGTGCGCACCTGAGGTGCGACGGCTAAATGTTAGTATTAAATAATTTTGTCAGCGTGGTCCGCTGACCGGGGTGTGCTGGCGGCGGCTCGCGTTGCCACAATACTTGCTATTATTTACACTGTTTTATTTTCATTAAATTGTATACTTACGTATTTGAACCAAATGTATTATGACAAGCGCTAATCACGCCGACAAACTGTTACGCAGTTTGGTGGGTGCGAAAAATGTACTAAAGGTTTGGTCCAGAATAAATGATTTATTATTATTATTATTATTATTAAATAAGTTTTAATACAAGTAAAGGCCGATTTAAAACAACTAAAAAATAATGAGATTTTTATATTCTGAAATCGGGGCTTAATTCTTCTATACTCTTAGCACTGACTTCAGAATGTTAAATAATCTTATCGTTTTTTAAATTGATTAAAGTTGGATTTTACTTTTTTTGAAGTTATTATTTTTTGTAATGCTGACATTGTGAAATTAGTTTTTGAACCTCCGGCAAAGTTGTCATGAATTTTGGCAAATCACGGCGACAGGGTGAATACATATACTAATAGCAGGGCTCTTTGTCATAAGGCACGGACTCTCAATTGCATTTTGGATGGTAGATATAGTAAAACCTCACGCACGCACTGATGTGTTTCAGTTTTAGGTGTATGTAAAGCAGGGTATGTCAGTGAGTGTCAGTGAAGCAGGCAATAATACAAAATGTATAGCCTATAACGCACCTACAGCTTTTTTTATTTAATGATTGTTGTAAGTGTCTATAAGATGCAGTAACCAATATTAAGAGGACGGTTAATTCGTTTATAAATGTCGTTATTGGCCAAATACTCAAACGCTACTCAATTTTAAGATGTCGTCAGGTCTCGTGGTGTCACAGTCACTTTGACTAAAAGTGATAGAGACCGCACGAGACTTAACGGTGTCTTAAAATTGAGTAGCGTTTTTGTACTTGGACATATATGTCATAACCATTAGCTGTAATGGCTGTAATGGTTACTATTATAGCTTATCAAAAGTCCACTGCTGAACAAAGGCCCCGATCATAGATTACATCATCTGCATAGTTGCAACGCTTGGCAAGCGGGTTGGCAACCGCAGTTTGTTATTTATTTTCAGTTGTTATCGGGAAGTTGCTGCTGCCCATCTTCTGGTTCAGTTTCCCTCTGTCGTTTATTACGACACAAATGGGATTCTATGGGGTAATAAATATTCTTACACCGCAGTAACGCATAAAATAAGCTATATTTTATAAAAAATATATAGCTATATTTTATAAAAATTATCGTATTTCTGAAGAGAGTGAGTAAATCAATTTTCCAAATGTTATAATTGGGTAGAATTTTCCCAAATTCTACTTACTACTTACAATTACTGCTTACGATTTTGGGCAATTATATAAGGGCAGTCCTCAATACTCGATGTGTTTGTTGGTTACTTTCTTATATCCCCTACAATATTGTTTTTATAGAGGCTTGACGCGGAGTCAACGAAATTGTTTCAGTACGGAACAAACTTTCTGACATAAATATATTTCGAGGTTGGCAAAATAGATAAAATAGAATAATTAAAAAAATACAGGGCTGAGCATGAAAATTACATTTAGAAATATGACTTAAAAATTGTAATATCTCTTCGGCTAAGAAGATGCAACAATATACCGATACCGTATTGTTACAGTCTATCAAAATTCCACTGTTGAACATTAGCCTCACAGGCGGGTTGTAAACCACAGTTTATTTTTATTTTTATCTGTTAATAGGAAGATGCTGTTGCATATTTCCTGGTTTGTTTCCTTCTGTCATATATTACGACACCTATGGGGCGATATAGAGTAGTGTATATTCTTCATCGCAACTTCACGGTAGTAACAAGCAATCGTATAATGCAAACAATATTTTTAAAATAATAAGACCCCATAGTTGTGTCATAAGAGCTAAATCCGAAACTCCGTGAAGTTATATTGTATAAAATCTATAGGGACACGAATATAATGTTTTATACCCGTTTTGCGCACACCTCACGTTCAGAAGAACATCACTTTTCACTTTACTGCTCGTAAATGCTTATATTGTTAATACACTTTATACGTATCTAATTTTATCCGTATTTTCCAATGAACAAAAAAAAATGTTTTCCAAAAAAAATATCCAAATTTAAAGCGTCATTTTGCACACCATTTAATAATATATTAAAAAGTTCCTTCCATTTCTTTATGTTTTCTGTTGAAAGAATACGTTTTTTAATCCCAACATACGAGTACCTTATACTAGTTTTATCGAATAAAACCATAGATATAAATCTTATAATTAAGGCAGAATCAGACGGTTCACTCGAAAGAATGTTCACTCGAGTGCATGCTTCATTTTTCTTTCATTATATGTTCACGCAGCTTAGCTGGAATGAAATAGAAAAGAACATTCACCTGCTCTATTCTTTCAATATGTCGTCGAATGATGTCGTGCATCTTGGACCGTGGATTGCAAGAAGAAATTTATTGGGAGCTTCAGATACATTGTTGAGAGAACTAGACAATGAAGATCTGGAATCATATTGCAATCATCTGCGAATGGAAGTTAATTTAAAGAACTTTTTCCACTTGTTGCTCTGTTAATAACAAAAGAAAATACTGTAATAAGAGATAGTATAACTAACCGAACAAAACTTCAAATTGTACTGAGATACGTTGCTACTGGAGATTCTTTTGGAACTTTAGAGTATTATACAGAGTACCTTGAAACACAATATCCTACTTTTTCCAAGAAGTATGTGAAGCTATTTAAAAGGCCCTTGGAAAGTTTATTAAGGTGAGTAATCTTTTTGATTGAATAAAAAATAAAGTTCCCTTCTTGAAACTTTTTAATATAAGTAAATGCACAAGTTCGACAATCAACATTCACATAATACTTTTCACAGCTTGTGTGTGTTACTGTGATTCGATTCGGCAAGTGTACTTGTTGTTGGGTGACATATATTTGTATTCATCAAGTTTGTGGTTCCAAAGACATTTATATTTTTTAAATTGTCCAAAAACAGCAGCGTATTTTGATCGTTCCACTTGAACACCATTTTACCGCGACGGTTTTCTTGACTTTTATCTGCTACAGGACTCGAAAGAAAATGGCCGAACCCGAGTGAACGTTTTCCCAGTGTTTAAACTATTAATTTATCTTTCATTCGGAGTGGGAGTGAATAATGCTGAATGCCAATATCTAACATGATTGGATCGAATCACTAATGAATTCATTGGGTACTTTTATTTAATTCCGTGTTTAAACGTTTCATTTCCAGTGAAAGTTGCCGCATGAAAGACGCAAATGAACGAAAAATTAACAGTCTGATTCCGCCCTTAGACAAAATAATGCAAATTAAAAAAAATAAAGTGACTAAATTGTTAGTTTATAAGAAATAACAAACAATTATAATAAATTACTTAATTGGACTATTGGGCTGGTTGATGATGTAAAGAATGACATTTCTTGATACCAGCACACAATTCACCTGTGGAAAGTAAACGCTGTGGACCATAGACTTTATCTATCCTCGATTAAGAATTAAAATATAAATGCGTTTTCAGATGTCACCCCTGACGACTAAAAGTAAAAAGGATCTCCGTTTCTTTACACTTACCACACGAAACACAGCAGCATTAAACTACTACTTTACGTTGGTATTCTTTAAGAGCGTTTTCTACCCCAGTTGAGCCGACCCATTCCTGCTTCAACTATAATATTGATGATAGATGTAAGTGGCTATAGACCACAGCCACAGTACCTACTTACTATTAGATGGACTGTGTACTTGTTTGTGGCCCTAACTTCTATTAAAAACACAATTCTAAATTAACAAACTCGTATATCTTACGTACATTATTAAAGCTTTTAAACTTTTTTTATATAAATTACCTCAAGTTAGTAGATCAAATTATCAGTTGACTGAAATTAGATATTAGTTTTTATTAATTATCTAAGCATAAATTAATATACATTTTATTCATAACATAATATACAATTTTTTATTATATACAATATTAAAAAAATATAATAAAAAAACTAAAACTAAAAACTTAATGCTAAGCATAAATTAATATACATTTTTTTCATAACATAATATACAATTTTTTATTAAATACAATATTAAAAAAATATAATAAAAAAACTAAAACTAAAAACTTAATTATCACATAGTCCTACTCCCCGTGGTATCATGCCAAGAACGCTGGCTGCGTTTCCTCGATGAATGGCTATACTTAGCCTTTGAGCGAGAAAAGAACCAGCCCTCTTATCACCAGCAGCAACGACCAGTCGCGGATAGAGTTCCTTTAGGAACTTCACCGCACGTGGACCCCACGGACCGATAGTCTCTACAGCAACCGTAATAGTAGTCATATTTCACTGATGATTGCGACTCCGTCACGCGATGCCGTCTGTCAGCGAGTAGATGACCGTGAAACTAGGGCGACCTCAGTCGTCATTGCATCACCACCCCAGCCCTTGACTGAACCCATGAGTACTCCTCCGCCGAAGCCAACCTCACAATAAGGGAAGACGTTTGCGGATGTTGGCCGAAAATTTTCACAATCGGCACCCCCTTGTGGTCGAAAGCGAAAGAATGTGGAAATTAAATCAGTTCCAGTGGTGACCCGACAAGATTGATAATGACGGGTTTACTCTTGTTGAGAAGAGACATCGCCAAAATAAACACGAGTACAACTCTGCGTGTTTTGGAACCAACCATACAGCTCTACATCTCCCATTTGGACAAAAATACGTCGGGAGAAGACGTCCTGAGTTTCGTGGAAGAACGAAGCTGATGCCGCATTGAGGATCCGATCTCTTTACATTTGCAGCATCTGGAGTCTAATAGGTCAACGAACTTCAAATCCTTCGTACTCCAGATTCCTGCAAAACACAAAGAAACATTCCTCGCTACCGATTTCTGGCCCTCTGGGGTAGTGTTTCGCTGACAGGGACGCACCAAAGAAGAAAGTTCCCTAAATAGGGTTATGTCTATATTTTACATATATTCTTAGGGTAAGGTATATATTGCTATGGGTCGATGTTCTTAATTTTTGAAGTCCTTGATGCCTGAAATAAAGTTATTGTATTGTATTGTATTTGTCCCATGTAAACATACTCGTCAACAACTTCGAGCTTAGTGGTCCCAACAACTACCGGCATAGGTGTAACATGGACGTTACACATGATCATTGTTCATCCTTCATCTTAAGACTTATTCGTTGGGAGACACTATTGAGGTCATTGAACTTAGGTCCTCCAGCGATTCTGCCATAAGGACTATATCGTCGACAAATCGAAGGTGAGTGATGTATTCGTCATTGATGTTAATGCCGTATCCTTTCCAGTCCAGTAGCTTGAAAACGTGTTCCAATGCAGCGGTGAAGAGTTTCGGGGATATAACGTCACCCTGTCTTACACATCTCTGCAGTTGGATAGGTTTCGTACTCTGATTCTATACTCGGATAGCCATCGTAGCCCTACTGTACAAACACTTCCGCACTTCGATATACTGACAGACAACTTGTCACCGCTGAAGGGACTGTAGCACCGCCCAAATTTTGACGGAATCAAAGGCTTTCTCATAGTCCACATACGCAAGGCAAAGTGGATTGTACTCGTCCCTTTATCAATCTTGTCGGGTCACCACTGGAACTGATTTTATTTCCACATTTTTGTTGTGATTGTGAAAATTATCAGGCAACATCCGCAAAAGGCTCCCCTTGTTGTGAGCTTGGCTTCGGCAGAGGAGTACTCATGGGTTCAGTTAAGGGCTGAGATGGTGATGCATTGACGACTGAGGTCGCCCTAGTTTCACGGTCATCAACTCGCTGATAGACGGTATCGCGTGGCGGAGTCGCAATCATCGGTGAAATATGACTACTATTACGGTTACCGCGTCTCGTATTTACATTCTGCGACGCCGGTGAATTCGCAGATGTTGCAATTATGCTGTGTAACATAGTGACTTCGTTCCTCAGCTCTGTTGCAGCTCGTTCTGATTCTTCAAATTTGAAACGGATGGCCGTAACTTCGACTTTCAACGTGGTGATGTCTTTCAACAATCTGGTCACGTCTATGTGATCGAACGTCACGGGAGGTAGCTTGTTGAGATCACGCGCGGCGAAAGATGGGATGTGATCAGGGTCGGTCTCATTGAACAGCCCGAAGATGTCTTGCAGGTCTTTCTTTCCGCATCCATCCCTGTGACGTGTGATAAGACGGATTTGGGTCACGGCTGAATCTGCCAACACCTTCTTCGCTTGGAGGATCTAGTCCTCGGTGAAGCTTGTCATCAGTATCTGCTCCAGAGACACCTGGTCCATGACGTCTAATTTTTGTTGAACCAAGGCCAGGAACTCGTGGACTACGACGGCATCGGTGCGTTTAGGTTGACACGCCATTAAGAATTATTTTCAGTAGCGCAGTAGGTATACTTACGCTACAAAAATATTGTAGGTTCGGCATTAGTGTCGTCACATCATTATGAAGCGACTACACTGACCGGTAGTAGAATCGCGACTGACGTCAAATAGTCCGACTAGTTAAATCCAACTTCGACCGAGAGGTCAATTGACGGATTCAACTCGGCTGAGCAGCGTTCGGGAAATTACGACACACCTTCTCGTCAGGTATACCTCAAAACCTGAAAACGAGATTGTACAACCAGTGCGTGTTGCCAGTGATGACTTATGGATCTGAGACGTGGTCCTTCACTGCTGGCCGTATGAGGACGCTCAAGGTTGCTCAGCGAGCTAAAGAGAGGGCTACGCTCAAGGTTTCTCTGCGTTATAAACTTAGAAATGAGGATATCCGCAGTAGAACCAGAGTAACCGACATAGCCCAACGGATTAGTAAGCTGAAGTGGCAATGGGCCAGTCATATAGATCGAAGAACCGACAACCGATGGGGAAAAAAGGTTCTCGAGTGGCAGTCTCGTACCGGTAGGAGAAGTGTAGGGCGACACCCCACTAGATGGAGTGACGACCTGGTAAGACATGCAGGAAGTCGATGGATGCAGGTGGCTCAGGACCGTGCTTTGTGGCATTCCTTAGGGGAGGCCTATGTTTAGCAGTGGACTTGTGAAGGACTGTAATGATGATGATGATGATTACAGAGTCTGAAAGGAAAGGACTTTAAACTTTTGCAAAATAACTTAAAAATCTATAAATACCTTTTTGAAAGTAACTACGTTCAAAGAGATATATGATATCAATAACAATCGATCAAGCCCTTATTTTTGGTCTTCATTTTATTTTTCATTTTTTTTTATTTCATAAGCACACTTACAATATACATATTAAACATTAATACAAAAAATTATATGAAAAGTAACACGCTCACTGATGTGTATATCAATAACATGTGTACATAACATTCACCAACAAATACATGTAAATATTGAGAAGGGAAAAACTCTTGAAGACTCCATGTTTTTAATTTATACATCTATATCTATACAAATAAATAAAATTGAAGTGTCTGTTTGTAATGTCAAAATAATAGCTTTTTACTAAATGCATATAAAAGTAAATACGGTACTTATAACAAAAACAATGTTTTTTTTAAATTTTGTCTGTCTGTCTGTCTGCCTGTTTGTTCCGGCTAATCTCCAAAACGGCTGGACCGATTTCGGCGGGACTTTCACAGGCAGATAGCTGATGTTATAAGGAGTAACTTAGGCTACTTATAATTCAGAAATTTTTTTTTTGGTTTGGTAACATAATTAAAAACCTAAACTTCAGCAGTTCAACAGCTAGTTCAAAATATATGTCTAAATTTAATAAAATAATAAAATAGAATAAGGGTGACAAACGAGCACATCGTCCACCTGATGGTGAGTTGATGCTGTGGTCCATAGACATTTACATTTATCCTCGATTAAGAATCAAAATACAGATGCGTTGTCACCTCTGAGGATTAAGATGGAATGCCTCGATTCCAATAAAAAGGGTCTTCGGTTCTGTATACTCGCCATACGAAACACAGCAGCATTAAACTGTTAGGCTTTTTTTCGCTGGTATTCTGTGTGATTATAAGTACATAAAAACAATACAAAACATGATTCATTCATCAATAAAGTCTCTCTTTCTCTCTTAGTCTTGTGTTTAATCTGTGGTTTCACGATGGGTTTTTATCACCAAACAAGTCCCTAGTCCATTAGTCGCGGTGTCACAGTCTACGCTAAATTCGGCAATTGCTGTCAAATTCCATACGTTACATTTTAGTTCGCATATTTCCCAGGATTTCTTCACGTCAAACAGATTCTAGTTTAAACCTGAGGCTAATAAACTCCTTTTTGTAACAAGGTGAATAAGGTGTCTGACGTAATGACGAGTCTGACAGTGTTTCCAATCTCGTATGTTATACCAAAAATCTGTTTTGTGTTTTGTACGTTTGGCAATACTTTTATTCCTTTAGGATATGTTATAATATGTATATCCTTTAGGATTGTTATGCTTCAAAGCTTATCTCTCTCACTGTAACTCTGTGTTACTAAGCCTAAGGCAAATGTGTATATTGTAATTTAGGATAGGTATTATTTAAATCTTGCATAAACTATATGTGATCTGAAATATTTTGCGTTTGTCGATCATCGATCTGAAATATCACGTGTTTGCGTTTCCAAATAATCAAATAAGTTACAACCTATATACATGCCTCGTAGAAGCTAATGAAGCTTTTTAATTCCGTCCTCCACAGTGGCACTACTCCGGAAGCGTGGAGCAGAAGTGCGATGGTCTTGTTCTTCAAGAAAGGCCACAACGCTCCCTTGAAGAACTACAGACCGATTTCCCTTCTGATCCGCGTCTACGTGCTGTTTTCGAGAGTCATTAGGATTCGTGTCGCACGCAGACTCGACGACTTCCAGCCTCCCGAACAAGCCGGTTTCTGAAAAGGCTTTAGCACCATAGACCACATACATACCCTTCGGCAAATTGTACAGAAGTCCAAAGAGTACAATTTGCCACTATGTCTGACGTATGTGGACTATGAGAAAGCCTTTGATTCCATCGAAATTTGGGCGGTGCTGCAGTCCCTTCAGCGGTGCCAAGTGGACTGTCGGTATATCGAAGTGCTGAAGTGTTTGTACAGTAGGGCTACGATAGCTATCCGAGTACAGAACCAGAGTACGAAACCTATTCAACTGCAGAAAGGTGTAAGATCCCCGAAACTCTTCACCGCTGCATTGGAAGACGTTTTCAAGCTACTGGACTGGAAAGGATACGGTATTAACGTCAATGGCGAGTACATTACTCACCTTCGATTTGCCGACGATATAGTCCTTATGGCAGAATCGCTGGTGGACCTAAGCACTATGCTCAATGACCTCAATAGTGTCTCCCAACGGATAGTTCTTAAGATGAACATGGACAAAACAAAAATCTTGTTTAACGTCCATGTCACACCTATGCCGGTAGCTGTTGGGAGCACTAATCTCGAAGTTGTTGACGAATATGTTTACCTGGTACAAAAAGTCCGACTAGGTAAGTCCAACTTTGACTGAGAGGTCAATTGACGGATTCAACTCGGCTGGGCAGCGTTCGGGAGAATACGACACTTCTCGTCAGACATACCTCAAAACCAGAAGACAAGATTATAAAATCAGTGCGTGTTGCCAGTGATGACCTACGGATCTGAGATGTGGCCCTTCACTGCTGGCCGTATGAGGAAGCTCAAAGTCGCTCAGCGAGCTATGGAGAGGGCTATGCTCGGCGAGTAGAACCAGAGTAACCAACATAGCCCAAAGAATTAGTATGCTGAAGTGGCAACGGGCCGACCATATAGCTCGAAGAACAGACAACCGATGGGGAAGAAAGGTTCTCGAGTGGCAGCCTCATACCAGCAGGAGAAGCGAAGGGCGTCCCCCCACTAGATGGAGTGAAGACCTGGTAAGACATGCAGGAAGTCAATGGCTGCAGGTGGCTCGGGACAGTGCTTTGTGGCATTCCTTGGGGGAGGCCTATGTTCAGCAGTGGACTTGTGAAGAGCTGTAATGATGAATGATAAATACATCCCACCGCTGGGCACAGGTCTCCTCTCATTGCTGAGAGAGTTATGCAGCAATTAGTTCCACCGCGCTATACTTAAATTAAGTATACGATAATCAACGATTATTATAAAATAAAAAAATGCAAGCCTAGTTATTGTCGTTAGATTACGATCAGACAACGTAAGGAAATTTAATTACTGTAAATCCGATTTTAGTTCCTTACCGTTACAGCCTATTAAAGTCCACCGCTGAACACTGCTAGAGTGCCACAAGTTCACCTTATACACGAATCAAATTATTTCACTCCTTTGCTGTACGCATTACAAAAGATGAAGCAAACCGTTTGGTTTTAATGCGTGAAATATTGACAACAAAGGGGTGAAAACCGCCTGGTTGTCCGATGGTGGTGAATAAGAGGGAGGAATTAAAACACGTAATTCCTGCGCAAACTCGCCGAAATGCATCCTATAGAATACCGAGAGGCTGGCTACTCTGCGCCCGTGCTCGAGGCTGACAAGATTGGTTTCAACCAAATCAAGGTTACCAATGAGCCTCTTAGCGCGTCTTTGCACTGAGTTCAATGCTGCTAGGTGGCATTTTGCAGCATCAGCACATATATGACAGCAGTACTCCATGCACGACTGGACTTGTGCTTTATATAAGGTATGCAGCTGCCCCAGCGTAAAGTACAGCCGCACCCTTGCAAGGACACCTAGTTTCCTTGCGACTGGTTTGGCCCTGGACTCAATAAACCGCCCATAGTTGAGGTTTGGAGAAAATTCAATCCCTAACAACTGAAGCGTGTACTCCAAAGCTCCTTTTAGCGGTGAAAAGACACGCTTGTGTTTTGGATTCATGCCTTAAATTTTCCACTTTACACAGCCTCCCTTATTTTTCCTATTAAAATTTGTCTCGATTTAAAATAAAAACAGGTCGTTGCGTCACTTTTTATGTTATCAACGCTTCTGTTTTATTGAAAGAATTTAGAAGGTGGCTAGAAGTTATAGTGTTACCACTCTGATTGTGATTCCCCTATAAACCGCTAGAAGACCTTAGCCCTATGCTCAATGACTTTAATAGTGTTTCCCAACGCCTATTCGTCTTAAAATGAACAAGGACAAGATAAAAGTAACGTCGATGTCAAATTATGCCGAAAATTGTTGGGAGCACTATGCTCGAAGTTGTTCAAATATGTAGGTACTCGTGTTTACCAAATACAAGTTGTCGAAGTTGAACTTACCTAAAGTTTAACTTCCACCGGGAGGTCAATCGACAGATCATCACACATCTTTTCTTTATACTTACCTCAAAACTTGAAAACGAGAGTATTCAACTAGTGCGTGTTGCCAGTGATGATATAATATGGATCTGATACATGGTTCTTCATAGTTGGTCGTATTAAGTAGCTCAAAGTCGCTCAGCAAGGTTTCTCTGCGTAATAGACTTCGTTATGAGGATATCCACGGAACCGACATAGCCCAACAAATCAATAAACTGAAGCGAAAACGATGGGGAAAAAAGGAAGACTGCTCAAGTGGTAGTCTCGTACCGGCAAGCGAATTACAGGGCAGCATCCCACTAAAGAAAGTGACGACATGGTAAGAGATTCAGGTGGCTCAGGACCATGATTTTTGGCAATATTTGTTCGAAAATAGATTTGTGATGGGCTGTAATGATGATGATGAATTAAAATTTTTAATTAAATAAATTTGGTAAATAGTTTGTACGTACGTTAAAGTTGCTAAAACGTGAAATGTCCAGTCGATTTTGTGTCGCAGCCGTGCTAGCGAGAGGGAATATTTTGAGAATCCTGCAATTCAACACATTCTGACGTACTCGACGGCAGAATGAAGAAACGCCACGGTAAATTATCCTCATCCTAAATTGAAAACCAAGAAAGGATTTTATCTCAGAATATCAGAAATCCTCACTGAATTACACCTGATGTGAAATGTTTACTTGTTAGTTTAGTTTGATGGCTAAGAGTAAATTATACAATGTATAATAATGCTATAAGGATCTATATTGAGAAACTCTTATATTGTTTAATTGAGTAAAAATAAACTTACATAGTAAAAATATTTATTTATTAATAATGTTTGGGCAGTGGGCATAAACAAATAGAAAAAAAACTGAAACAAAAGTCACTTAAGTATTAGGCCACATTAAGAAGCTATATTTACTTTTTTTAAATAGAATAGAATAGAATATTTTTTTATTAAATATAGATTACATGTAATTCGTTTTGATAATAATTTTTTATTCTTAGCACTGTTTCGGAAAAAAACCTTTACCCTGGGAAGAACCAGCAAGAAACGCAGCGGGACTTTTTTTCCAAAGTAAATTATACAATAAGAAAGGTGGTACAAACTATTTACCAAATTTATTCAATTAAAAATTTTAATTCATCATCATCATTACAGCCCATCACAAATCTATTTTCGAACAAATATTGCCAAAAATCATGGTCCTGAGCCACCTGCATCTCTTACCATGTCGTCACTTTCTTTAGTGGGATGCTGCCCTGTAATTCGCTTGCCGGTACGAGACTACCACTTGAGCAGTCTTCCTTTTTTCCCCATCGTTTTCGCTTCAGTTTATTGATTTGTTGGGCTATGTCGGTTCCGTGCATATCCTCATAACGAAGTCTATTACGCAGAGAAACCTTGCTGAGCGACTTTGAGCTTCTTCATACGACCAACTATGAAGAACCATGTATTATATGCAGATCCATATTATATCATCACAGGCAACACGCACTAGTTGAATACTCTCGTTTTTAAGTTTTGAGGTATATGTGAGAAGATATGTGATGACCCGTCGATTGACCTCCCGGTCGAAGTTGAACTTAAGGTAAGTTCAACTTCGACAACTTATATTTGGTAAACACGAGTACCTACATATTTGAACAACTTCGAGCGTAGTGCGATAAAGAACTTCGTTCCAAAAATCACAAATTAATTAACGACAATAGAAATATGAATATAAAAGACTTTGTAGAGAAATAAATATTTGTCATAAAAGTTTATCCTTTCGTTATTTATGTCGCATAAAATAATACTGTTCTATTCTAATGTATATACTAAATCCCAAAACAAGAATTTAATCTTAAAATATTAAAAAAAGATATTTCTTAATAACCAATAACAGCGCGAGGAGCTTAGGTCCCCATCCGCTGTCGGCATGCTTCGATACGCTATCTTTCTCGCACATATGGCTACACATAAGACTTTTTTGTCGTATTCATTTGTAAACTTTATTCACGTCTGGAAATTGTTTAAAACCGCTAAATTCGTCTGGCGATTTGCAGGTATTATTAAAAAGTACTCAATAAATACGTGATTTAAATTTGAGATTGCCAAAAGTATATTTTTTGGGAATTTTAAAAAAATATTTTTGCAGAGGTCTGGTAATACTTTATAACCGACAAAAACGTCTATGATATTTTTTTTGAATTATATAAAAACTAAATTAAAAGATAAAAAAAGAAATCAAGTTGCCAAAAAAACATTTTTTTGGATTTTTTTTTGCAAATGTTATATGCTGCACAGTAACGAAATAACCGCAAACGCTCTGCCAGACTCGCGGGACTGGATTCGCCAATTGACGAAATTATATTTTTCCACAACTTCAACTTGCCAAAAGGACATTCCCAAAATTCGTCGCCAGCTCTCAGACTAATTATTGCAGACTTTGAAAGGGAAGGACTTTAAACTAAGTAACTTAAAATCCATAAATACGTTTTTGAAGGTAACTACGTTCAAGGAGATATAGGATATCAATAAAAATCGATCAAACCCCCACGTTTGGTCTCCATTTAATTTTTTATCTTATTTTATTTCATAAGCACACTTACAATATACATATTAAATATTAACACACTAAATTACATGAAAAGTATCACGCTCACTTATATGTATATCAATAACAAGTGTACATAACTTTCACCAACAAATACATATAAATATTGAGAAGGGAAAAGCTCTTGAAGACTCCATGATTTTAATTCAAAATATAATTTAAACTTATGTCAAATTTAAGTACAGACCAGGTTTTTAATGATTGTTAACTGCAGCTGAGCTATAATGTTTACAACGTCACTTAGTGCAATATTGCCCCTAACAAACAATATATAATATTGATACCAGATCTCTTAGATCTGTCATCATCATTATCATAATCATCATCAGCCTGTAAACGTCTACTGCTATTTATAAGCCTCTCGCGTCATCGAGAGAATCATTTAGGTTAGGATTTCCGACGTTAAAAGGCTTTCAGTGCTCTCTTCTCAGCTGCATGCATATTTGTCTAGAACAAAATAAGCGTGCAGCATTCGGTAGACAAAAACTAAAAAAATTGAAATGTCTTTGGTTATTATCAGGAAATCAAGGCATCCCACATAACTACGCAGCCGGCTGCGTGGTTATGTGGGACTCACTTTGAAGAAGTGCCTACCCACTAAAAACCACCTGAGAACGGCTCTAGCCCTAAGGCTTTATCGCTGAATCGGAGACGATTTCCCTCGGGGAGAGGCAGGCGTGGGGCACAACCGTCCGGGGACGGAAGCGTGGGTCAACCAACACAGCCGCAAAGTGCGGCGGTGCTGGAGTGATGGAGTGGGAGTCGCATGAGCGAGAATGTACTCACCGCACGGGGACGGTGAGCACTGACTGCTAACACAACTGCACGGGGGCGGCGGCGCTAGCTGAGGGGGACGGGACGGGACTGACGTTCAATTCCTCAACAGAACTGACTGAGGGAGAAGAGCCGTACGGGGACGGGTGCTTGGTCAGCTGGCGGACTCCGCTAGCGCACGAACGCACGGGGGCAACAGCGCAAGCGGAATGTGTATCGCCTTAACGGCGGCCGCTCCGTCCGTTTTGTACAAGCAAAACAAGTAGCCAGACAAACGGGCGCCACCGCAGGTGCAATGGCGCAGATGTGCGGTGCACGTATTGTTTACAAGAATTCTGTCTAGCTACACCGGCGCCGCCGCACGTGCAATGGCGCAGGCACTGTCATATGACAGTATATACATTGCCCCACAAATGAATTAATAATTCTGTGGAGTCTAGTTACTGGTATTACAAGCTTATGTTTGTTCCTAGTGCTTAAAGTATGAACGTCTTTATTCTTATCAAAGCTATTTATGTTTTTATGTACATACGAGTACATTACATTTTTACAAGTTAATATGTGTATTTCTTTAAAAAAATATCTCTAAGGGACTCTTTACAATTTAAGTTATAAATCGCCCGTTCGGCTCTCTTTTGCAAAACAAATATGGATTCAATGTCAGTTGAATTACCCTATAGCAAAATTCCATAAGACATCACGCTATTTAAGTAACTAAAATAAACTAATCTAGCTTCTCAACATTGGTGAGACTTCTTATCTTTCTTGCAGCATATGCTGCAGAATTAAGTAATTTAGGTATATGGGTGCCCCATTGAAGCTTCGCGTCAATAATAATCTCAAGAAAAATAGTGGTATGCACAAGACTCAACTCCTCCCCATTTAAGAGCACATTGGTATTTGAATGCTTAACGTTAGGTATTGTAAATTTAACACATTTAGTCTTATTGCCGCTTAAGAACAAATTTTTGGCGTTAAAACAATGTAATAATTTCGATAGAGTATTATTTACATTGTCAAAATTAATTGACAGTCGTTTGAGTTTGAAAATTAAGGAGGTATCATCAGCAAATAATACTATATCGTGATTGTCCCCTACAAGATAAGGTAAGTCATTAATATAGATTAAGAACAGGAATGGGCCAAGAATCGAGTCCTGAGGAACGCCAATTGATACTACCGATCCGAAGGAACTTCTACCATTGATAACGACTTTTGAGTTCTGTAATTTAAATATGAAATAATAAGTCTAAGCGCAATATTTTTGACACAGTAACGTTGTAGTTTCCTGACTAATATCTCATGATGAACACAATCGAAAGCCTTGGAAAGATCACAAAAAACACCTAAGGCATCTTGTGAGTTCTCACAGGCATTGAATGTATGTAAATATATTCCATAAGCTCAACACCTGCGTCAGTCGTCGAGAGACCCCTTGTGAAACCAAATTGATTATTATGGAGTAATTTATTTTAATTAAAATAAATTACAATAGATATAAAATTATTTTCTCAAAAATTTTACTGAGAGTTTGTAGTACAGAGATAGGTCTAAAATTTGCGGGGCCCAATATACTACCAGATTTAAATAAAGGTATTACTATACTTGTTTTAAATGTTTCATTAAATCAGGAAATTCACCAGATTCGATACTAGTATTAAAAATAATAGCAAGATAAGGTGCAATTAAATATATTATGGACGCAAAAACTGTAACGGAAATCCCCCATAAATCTGCGGTTTTCTTTACACAAGAGTTTTGAAATATTTTACAACATCTTGTGGTAGTTCTTTTTCAAATCTTAATTCTTTTAAACAGGTATTAACTTTCTGTTTGAGTAATGACTCGGCGACAGTTGGAGAAGTATTCGATGACTCTGTTGTCAAAATAGGAATATCAGTGAAATATTTCTCAAAGACCGCTGCTACTTCTTGATTTGATCGAGTCAATTCATTATTAATTTTCAATCAATAGTTTGTGTTACGAGGTTTGACTTTACCGGTTTTGCTATTAATTATACTCCACTTCATTTTAATTTTATTTTTAGCAGTCTTAATTTCGTTGCTTATATGTAAAGATTTGACTGTGCAGCAGTTTTTTTAAACATTTTAGAATAATTTTTGACATATTCTCTTTTGTACGTGGTAGAGCCGCGCTGCAGCTATGTTATAGTTGTAGCACGAATGGATTGGCTCGATCGGGGAAGAACCACGCTCTCACAGAACACCAGCGTAAAATAGTAGCTTAATGCTGCTGTGTTTTGTATGGTGAGTGTAGAGAACCGGAGACCCTTTTTACTGAAAACGAGGCATTCCATCTTAGTTCTCAGGGTTGACAACGCATCTGCATTTTGATTCTTAATTGAGGATAAATTTAGATTTCTATAGGCCACAGCATCCACTTATTATCAGGTGGACTGTGTGCTTGTTTGTCACCCTTATTATATAAAAAAATTAGTATTGGGAGGATTATATGATTTTTATGGTAAAGTTCATATAATCTTCGTCTGCTGTTATGAATTCCTACTGTCGCCCACTCATTAAATGCTTTACGACTGTTACTGGAGAAAGTTTTAGAAGTTTATTAAATGTTTTATTAAATTCATTGCTTATAAGGGTAAATAATGCTCCATATAAATAGTCTGAATTGTTCTTGTAAGAAAGCGATGGAAGGTTTTTTACCATATTACTTCTAAACCTCTCCAGACGTTTTGCATTAATCGGAACAAACACAATTTTCTCAATGTCCTGTTTTTTGTGTGTATATGGTAATGAAAACAGTTGTCCACGGTGATCTGAACTTAGTTTTTGAATTATGAATTTCTTGATTGGTACAACATCTGTAAAAATATTATCAATAAAAGTTGTACTACACCCTGCAATACTTGTAGCTTCAAAGAATAAATTATCGAGATTGTATGGCTTGAACAGTGAGCATAATTTAATACTGATGGAAGAAGCCTTCCAGGAGATTGATATTAAAGTAAACGCATACTACAAGAGATTTGTTCTGTTTATTAAGCTTAACTAAAACTTCTTACATATTTTTTTCAAAGGTATCATACCTTGAACATCAAGCTTTGAGCTCAAGCTCAACACATGCCATTTCTACAATTCGCTTTCAGTGTTGATGGGATAAGGGATAAATGATATAATGCATTTTTTGCATTTAGATAAATTTATACGTCTGTCTGTTTGTTTCGCCAAGAACCAGTTTAAAACTACAAGTGGTGTAACTATGCTAATTTAACTTTTTTTTTTAATTTACTTACATGCGCTCCGTATTTTTGTATGAATTTGTAAATATATGAACGTCGCACATTTGTGGCAAAATATCAATAAAAATAAAGACGTTTTAGGCATATACAACCAATAAAGATTCAAACTGATGGTCAGTCATTAGCAGTAATTTTCTCTTTCAATCCAGTGTTTCCCATTATTTTAGGGAGTGACCACGGCTAACACTTACATGGGAGAAACCCAGGATTAATAACCGTTTTTGTCGTACTTAACTTATAACATAAAGTCATCTATTTGACGACATTTGATGCTATCTTTAGCTGCATTATCACTTACCATCAGGTGCAATCGTATTCAAGCACTGGAGTAAAATATTTAAAAAAAACTTTGATGTTCGTTAGTATACAGAACTAAAATGAAATAGACCTCTTTTAAAAATGACTTTCCCAAAGGGAATCCGACATAGTTTATGCTGCCGCAGTAGTGCTCTAGCGCTAATTTTTAGCGGAACCCTCATAGAGATCTTAAATTTTACATATTTTTCGATTAAATCGTAGCTAAATTCAATGTGATTTACATTTCAAACCAAACATTTACTTATTAAGAGGAAATAATTTAATTTTGCCAAAACACACTGCAAATGTTTTGCGTTTTCAAAAAGAGCGGTCCTCAGCTTTCAACATAGAGTAAAATTAAGAGTCACGGAACAAAGGCTGCGTTAATGCAGATGAACTCCATCAGAAAATGGAACAAACAAAGAATTCTCCATTTACGTACCATGTTGTTTGTTTGACGAAGCCCTGACACATTTTGTCAGAGTTTTAGTTAATGAAACACTGTCATTAGCAAATTTTTCTTATATTTGCTTAATATATATTTTAGTGTAATGACCTGTACGAGGGGAGATAGTGTTCACTTCCCGATTGACTTGTTTATCATATTATATCTCAAAGATTAAAGATCTGACTGAAACTTGCCATTTATAGTTGTATTAAGTGACCAAGTAGTAACAGTTAAAAAAATCCCCCCTCCCATTTCTGACCCCTCCATTCCGCGAACTGTTTGACCCGCTCTATTAATAAGATTATCATGAACTTCAATTCAAGAAACGTATGTTTTATATATCTAAAAAAACTAATAAACTTTAAATAATTTTCTTTTGTTATGGTCGTATTACTAGAACTTAGGACCCTTTATTGAAACTAATCAAAAAATATATGTTGTTTGCACAAGATCATAGGATACACGGAACGGGAAAAAGAAACAGAAAATGTTGCGTGTTGTCGTAATAAGAATGAGTGTGGTTAATGTGATGAGAGAAATAGGAGAGCATGTTAGATGTAAACATGGTCACTGCTCTAACGAACCTGATATTAATAATCGTTTTTTTAACGCAATTTTAATTTATTAATTTTATTTGAAACAGTTAATACTAATCTAATTAAACTAATATGTATACGTATGGTGGACTCGTATGGTCTTTTTTTGATTGAGCGAACTATGGGCAAAGGGCGGTTAAATTGTAGCACTACACCGGAGTTTGTTTACATTGGAAGTGCTATTAGTATTAGAAACGTTCTCGTAGCCGTCTCGTAGAGCAGTATCGGATGATATCTGCGGTATCAGTACTTCATCTTCTACGATGTAGCTTAAAAATTTTAAGGTCTTATATTTTGCTATGTTTCTTTTTTTTATTTCAAATAAAATAAATTAAATTGCTTAAAATGTTTTAAAATTCATAAATACTTTCAAGTAATTGTTTTTAGACGGGAAATAAAGCTGCAGTCTTCAGCAGATCTGACAGCATACAATCAACTAATCAGATAGATATCAAAAAAGATGCAAAAAGGGCAAACTGTAAAAGCTGAAGACCGAGTGTGACAGCATTGTTTCAGGAACACCTGAGATTTTGAGTGAGATTGAGAGGTTTGGTGCTGGAAAGTGTCAACCGACGCCTATGAACAACTGCAAAACTAATGGCATTGCAGGTGCGTTGCTGGCCCTTTAAAAAGGAGTAAGCTCATTTCTTGAAGGTCCCTAAGTCGTATCGGTCCGGAAAAATCGCCGGTGGTAAACCATTCCTCGATTAAAGTATTCATGCGAGAAAGAAAACTCCTAGTAAATCGCACAATAGTAGACCGCCAAGCATTCAGATGATGTGAAATTTGGCGGCTGGAATTAATCCCAACAATTCCTCTGAGCACACCCCGTGGTAAATACGATAGAAAATGAAAA
The DNA here is from genome assembly GCA_029286625.1 of Parnassius orleans. Classification (NCBI taxonomy): domain Eukaryota; kingdom Metazoa; phylum Arthropoda; class Insecta; order Lepidoptera; family Papilionidae; genus Parnassius; species Parnassius orleans. The sequence continues at coordinate 180,720 of JAGSMP010001015.1, read as the reverse complement.
GGGATGCAACATCTCTTCGCAGCGCCAGTGATTCGAGCCGACACTATTCCGATGGTATCCTGGACGTCAGTCTGAGCGAAATTAGAAAGGCTCTCCAGCATCTTAAAAACAGCAAGGCCCCAGGTGAGGATGGAATAACAGTGGAGCTCCTGAAAGCGGATAGAATACAGGTACTTGAAGTCCCTCAGAAGCCAATTAAGTCCATCTTCCATGGTGGGACTACTACGGAGGCGTGGAGCAGAAGTACGGTGGTTAAGTTCTTCAAGAAAGGTGACAACGCTTTCTTGAAGAACTACAGACCGTTTTCGCTTCTAAGCCGCGTCTACGTGCTGTTTTCGAGTCATTACGAATCGTCTCGCAAGCAGACTCGACGACTTCCAGCCTCCCGTAAAGCCTGTTTCCAAAAAGGCTTTATTACCATAGGCCACATACATACCCTTCGGCAAATTATACAGAAGACCGAACAGTACAATCTGCCACTTTGTCTTGCGTTTGTGGACTGTGAGAAAGCTTTTGATTCCGTTGAAATTTATGCGGTGTTACAGTCCCTTTAGCGGTGTCATGTTGACTGTCAGTATTATCGGTGTTTGTACAGTAGGACTACGATGGCTATTCGAGTACAGTACCAAAATACGAAACCCATTAAATTGCAGAGAGGTGTAAGACAGGGTGAAATTATATGCGCGAAATTCTTTACGCTACATTGGAAAACGTTTTCAAGCTACTAGACTGGAAAGGATACGGTACACTCACCTTCGATTTGCGGAAGATACAGTCCTTATGGCAGAATCGCTGGAGGACCAAAACAATATGCTCAATGACCTCAATAGTGCCTCCCAACGGATAGGTCTTAACATGAGCATGGACAAAACAAACATCTTGTATAACGTCCATGTCATACCTATGCCGGTAATTGTTGGGAGCACTAAGCTCGAATTTGTTGACGAGTATGTTTACCTAGGACAAATAGTCCGACTAGGTAAGTTCAATTTCGACCGAGAGGTCAATCGACGGATTCAACTCGGCTGGGCAACGTTCGGGATATTACGACACATCTTCTCGTCAGGTATACCTCAAAATTTGAAAACGATATTGTACAACCAGTGCGTGTTGCCTAATGACTTATGAATCTTAAACGTGGTCCTTCACTGCTGACCGTATGAGGAAGCTCAAGGTTGCTCAGTGAGCTATGGATAGGGCTATGCTCGGAGTTTCTCTGCGTAATAAACTTAGAAATGAGGATATCTGCAGCAGAACCAGAGTGACCGACATAGTGCAACGGATTAATAAGCTGAAGTGGCAATGAGCCGGCCATATAGCTCGAAAAACCGACAACAGATCGAAAAGAAGTGTAGGGCGGCCACCCGACTAGATGGAGTGACTACCTGGTAAGACATGCAAGAAGTCGATGGATGCAGGTGGCTCAGGACCGTGCTTTGTGGCACGGTCCTGAGTTCATTCCTTGGGGGAGGCCTATGTTCAGCAGTGGATTTATGAAGGGTTGTAATGATGATGATGATGAATTACTTTCAAAATCTATCCAGTACCGCACCCGATATGGAATGTCAAAAATGTTTTCTTCTCCGTTATTGGGAATGTAAAACATGGAACTAAATGTATTTGTAATTTGTTTTAATCTTTAAAGTGAGACCTATAACAAAATAATATATTCTTAAATTTTAATCGCATTCAATTAAAACTCTAGAACGAAATTAGAGGGTTCCTTGTTTGAGGACAGAACGTTAAAAATAACTAACAACGTTTTATAATAGCTGAATAGAAGTGTATAATGTAATGAGTTCTAGGTTTTAAAAATGTTTGAATGTGTAAGTCTACTTTCATTTTTTTTAAACGCCTTAATAAAAGAGTTACTTTAACGTTCCTAAAAATTTCTATATCTTCAGCATGTCTAATTTAGTTTATGATGTGTATACAGTTGATTGCATAGGTGTTTGTCAATTGAATACACATTAATCTTAGATAAAAACAACGGTTTAATCGTTTTGAACGATTAAATATCTAATTTTGGGATATTTGCCAAAAATCTTAAATAATTTTTACTATAACTTGAAATTCTTAAACATTAGGTTAGGATAACCTGCTCAAAAAATGTGCCCCACGAAGTGACCTGTCCCTTTCCCCCTCAAGGTTTTGCATCAACCTTCCGAACATCCTGTAGAATTAACACTTAATTGAAAGAATGGGAAAGGAAATCTTTTTAACAAAAGGGTTGTCATGCACTTCATTTCTTGTAAAACGGCCGTAAAAGAAAACGATGACGTTTTTAAATATAGAAACCCGGTATTAATCTATTACAGAAATTACACGTAATTAATAAAATAAAAAAATAAAAAAATATTGATCCTAAAAGTTCTAAAGTTTTGTCTAAAGAATAAAAAAATATATATAAAGTGATTACCTTGTCCGACCTGTTTTCTCCGATCCGCTACGAAACTAGGTAACATTAAATACAAAACTTCATCACAGGAAAGCTTGTTTAAAACTTTAAGCATTTCAGTCGGGTTGATACTTGCAAGACTGTATCGAGGTGTGTATATTTTAAAATATTTTCCTTGTAAATGTCGTCAAAATTTAAGAAATCTATTGTATTATTTCTTTCTTTGACAATATTTTTGGTATTAGTAGATTGGTTTAAATTGATTTCGAGTTTTTATCAGGATTGTGGTGCTACTCATCTCCTGTTTCATTGTCCTCTGTCCCCTCTTACAACACTCACGAGATGATATGAAGTAGTGGATATTATTATTACACCGTCATTACACGACTAATAATAATAATAATAATATATATATATATATATATATATATATATATTTACAGGTACACAGAATAAACATATTCCGTCAATTTATAAAAACGCATACTGACCAGACCTAGTCTGTGGGACGGCGCTAGGCCTAGGATTACCAAATTATCGGAGGCTGTATTTCCATATCCATTTATATTTATGTTTATTTTAGTATTTCCAAAAAGGCAGTTCTTGACAAGGAGATTTCTTCTTCGTCTCTTTCTTTTTTTTTTATAGGAGAGGGGGCAAACGAGCATGCGGCTCACCTGATGGTAAGTGACTACCGCCGCCCATGAACAACTGCAACACCAGGGGAATTTCAGATGCGTTGCCGGCCTTTTAAGAAGGAGTAGGCTCTTTTCTTGAAGGTCCCTAAGTCGTAACGGTCCGGAAAAATCGCTGGTGGTAATCGATTCCACAAGGAAATTGTGCGAGGAAGAAAACTTCTTCTAAATCGCACAGTGGTGGACCGCCAATCATTCAGGTGGTATGGATGGTATCGCGAGTTTTGTCGCGATGTGCGATGGTGAAATTGAGCGGCTGGAATTAGTCCGAACAATTCCTCAGAGCACTCCCCGTAGTAGATACGATAAAATACGCAAAGAGATGCAACATCTGTACGCAGTGGCAGTTAGTCAAGCCGATCGGAAAGAACTCGGTCGTCGGCGATTCGAACCGCTCTGCGCTGAATGCGGTCAAGTGGAAGGAGCTGGCACTGGGGAGCCCCTGCCCAGAGATGGGAACAGTATTCCATGTGGGGCCGAACATGCGCCTTGTAAAGTTGCAAGCGGTGTGCCGGCATGAAATACTGTCCCGCTCTGCTGAGCACGCCAAGCTTCTTAGAGGCCAATTTGGCCTTCGAAAGTGACCACGAAATTGTACATCACTCAATATGTCGACACCGAGGATTCCAATACTGGCTGAGGCAAAAGGGGAGTGCCTTGAAACTGAAGAGATACGACAAAGGGGTTCTTTTTAGCGGTAAACGCCCAAACTTGTGTCTTCTGGGGATTGAACTGGACTAGATTTAGTCGCCCCCAATCCGAGACTTTGTTCAGCAAAGACTCGACTTCAGACACAAGTTTGTCCCGTTACTCGGCGACGTATTCCCGAGAAATATTTGCACGGCAAGTATATAAGACAGCACTGGTTTGCAACATATCATTGATATGCAGGAGAAACAGCGTTGGTGATAGCACGCAGCCTTTTGGAACACCAGCGTTGATAGGCTTGTAATCAGAGCATGCACCGTCTACTACGACCTTGATGCTTCGATCAGCAAGGAAACTGGTGATCCAATTGCACAATTTCTCGGAAAGCCCATAGGAAGGGAGCTTCGAAAGAAGCGCTTTGTGCCAGACCCGATCGAAGGCCTTCGCTATGTCCAAACTAACGGCCAATGCCTCTCCCTTGGACTCCACTGCCTCCGCCCATCTATGAGTCAGGTAGACCAGAAGATCACCAGCTTATCGACCACGACGAAAACCGTATTGGCGGTCACTAATCAGCTGGTGATCCTCTAGGTACCTCATGAGCTGGCAGTTTATAATAGATTCCATTATTTTGGAGAACAAGGAGGTGATGGCGATAGGCCTGTAGTTGGACGGGTCTGAGCGGTCGCCTTTTTTAGGGATCGGGTGGACCAAAGCTGTCTTCCATGAATTCGGGACTACGCCTTGAGAGTAGGAGTACCGGAAAAGACGCGTTAAAACCGGGACCAACTCCGGAGCATACGTCTTCAGCACAATGGGAGGGACTCCATCAGGCCCACTCGACTTGCTGACGTCCAGGGAGAGGAGTGCTTTGCGAACCGAGCGTTGTGTAAACCGCACGTCCGGCATGGAGCACTCACACCGCGGGATGGTCGGCGTTGTGTTCCCCCCGTCATTCACAGTTGAGTTGGACGCAAAGAGAGCCTAACAGATCGGCTTTCTCCTTTGCGGCATGGGCCAGTGAGTCTTCCTCTCTGTGCAGAGATGGTAGAGATGGCTGACAGAAGTTACCTTGGACAGCCTTGGCGAGAGACCAGAATGCACGGGTTCTCGAAGGAAGGTGAACTAGCTTCTCGCCAATTCTGCCGATGTGCTCAGACCTTGCTTTGGCAATGACTCTTTTGAAGGACCTGGAGGCGGAATTATACTTCTTTTTAAGAGCGCTGGTGTTTACATCCCGAGACGTTGATGCGTCAGCCCAGGCCCGGTAGCACTCCTGCTTATAGCGTGATGCTACTTTACAGGAGCGACCAAGCCATGGCTGGGATCTGCCCCCGATGGGCACCACAGTGGATGGAATAAAAAGTTCCATACCCTGAAGTAACACATCAGCAACAGAATCAGCAACAACGCTGGGATCTTCCGGCGAGAAGCAAACCCGCCCCCAAGGGTAGAATGCAAAAAAATACCGCATCCTATCCCAATCGGCCGACCTATAGTGCCAAACACAGCGGTAGCCTGCAGAATGCAACCGCGAGGTTAGTGTGAGTGGCACCACACTCCGGACAAGACAATGGTCCGACGAGCCTAAAGGAGCGTCGACGGAAACCTGATATCCGTCCGGATGAGAGGTCAGCAGAAGGTCCAACAGGGAAGGTGCATGATATTCCACATCTGGAATCTGCGTAGGCGAAGTAACCAGCTGTTTAAAACCATATGCCAAAGCAAAGTCATAAACAGATCTCCCCGCATGATCGGTTGAACGTGAACCGAGCCATTCGGCGATGTGGGCATTAAAATCGCCAAGGATCACGATCTCTGCGGATGGGATCTGCTGTAACAAGGAGTCTGTAGCCATTTGGACGTGGTCGATGAGTCGGTCTGTTTCGGCATTACCGCTATGGGACCTATAGAGGCATCCGTAGACGCGGGGATGGTCGTCGCTGTCTACGCGCAGCCATAGGATGGACAGGTCCGTACCTTCAAGACTGCCGAGGCGTCGAAAACAGATGACCTCTCTGACGTATACGCAAACACCAGCCCGGGGCACAAAGGAGTGTTCTAATTTGTACCCCGGGTAGGAGAGATTTGAAGTATCAGTCGGAGAGGACACTTGAGTCTCGGTTAAAAAGAGCAAGGCCGGCTTCGCTGTCTCTAGATGGAAGTGGACAGCGTTAAGGTTGGAATGAAGTCCCCTGATGTTGCAAAAATTCACGGATAGCGTGACAGGGGTCGCCTTGGTCTTATTGCTCCGCTTGCCCCGAGCAGTATTAGTCGCGAGCGGAATTTTGCCCCCCCCCCAGAATACGCGGGGCAGCCTGAGCACCCACGCTCAGGAGTGGAGTAGCTTGGTCGTGGATGCTCAGCGAGGGATTCTCCAGGGGTGCTGGTACCCTCCTGGGGTAGTCTTTCGTTTAATTCCGCTACCATGTTGATGGGAGGGGGGGGATTGGGCCTCCGGCCACCTGCACTCACCAAGCGAAACGCACAGGTAAACCTCTACTTCACGCTGGTATTCTGTGAGGTCGTGGTACCAACCCGGTTCGAGCCGGCCCATCCGTGCAACAGCACAAGCTGCCGCGTGGCTCTACCACAGTTTCTGCTTTGTCCAGCTCCACTCGTAAGTAACTGGTAACCGTTCAAACATGTTTGCCAAATTTTTCAAACATGTTCAAACACATGTTGTACGTAGTAAACTTAATACGTTGAAAGGAGCTGGAAAAATACCATCTTTTGTTTTGATTCGGTTTTTGTTGCGAACGCATTGGCCATGAAAAATAACAACGAAGCATTTTTAGTATATAACGGCAGGTACAAAACCTTATCACTGATAGAATTTACGTCTACCATTATTTTGTACGTAAAACTTCAGACGTGTTACCAACAGCAGTCTAGACAAAAAGGTGCATTTTATACAAAAACACGACGGCGCACATTCAAACGTACTTAACAAACAATTGTTTCAAATTTGTACGTATTTTGTTTGTTATACATAACTGCAGACTATCAAATAATTTGATAAACTCGGAAAAATTGTCAAATTATTCGAAAATTTACCAGCCACTTAATTATGGCAGCACTTCGTTAAATGGCTATGTATTTATGTTTATTAATATTTTTAATGAAATATCTGAAATCTAATAAATGTGAAATCTACCTTAGCTTTAATTTAGGATGTTCTTTTGTATCATGGAGGTTTTTATGTACATAAATTGTTAATGGACAAACATTCAGATCCAGAGCAAATTTGTAGGCTATACAAACACTTTTTCGAGCGGGATTCAAACCCGCGACCCATCAGCCTAACCCTTAACCTCTGCGCTATAGAGCAGTAAATTCCGGTACACAAAGGCACTGTTTGCTTGAAATACGACACTGGAGTGCAATTATATGGAAATTGCTTCAAAGCGATTAACATTTACCTACCTAGTTGAAATATGTCGTATGCTGGTTTTCATTTGGTAGTGTACCATTCGTTATTTAATAATTCAATGATTATTGATTAGCACTGATTATAATACAGTATTATGACTCAATATGCGTGTACAGAATGTGCTTTGTTGTGATTGCAAAACAGCTAAGGGAAAAAAGGGCCCTACACTTTTTTGATACTAAATTTAGGAAACTGCATGTGGGACACATTTATTTTACAAATATTAGGTCGGGGAAAAAGTTTATTTATGCTCTATCATGTTAGTACAGCTAAATGTAACGATAATTTCATTTAAAAAAATCATGAAAATACTTAAACATAATACCAGCAGTGTAATTTAAATCTGCTGACTAGGGTCAATATTCGCGCGGAAGCCGAACTCTTTTATCTAGCGCGGTACGAAACTGACGAAACGATGTATTAGGTATTACTACTCACTCTACCCTTCCCTTTAACACACGTGCTGCCACCGCCCGGCCGTATCGTGTCGGCCGGGCTGCGGCAGCGAACACATATCAACGTTGCCAATATGTGGGATATTCCACAAATTGCGGGGAATTTAAAGTTAGTTGGTTAATTTTATGGGGATTGGTATTATGCGGGGAAAATGTGGGGATTTTGAAAATCGATAGCCCAGGCCAAGACAGAACCTTTTTTCATGAAATCTAAATACTTATCTTAACATTTTTATTAGGTTACTTATGAATATCGAATGACTCCCTTTTTTTAAATATCTTCACATTTAATTTTCGGATTTATTTCGGCAACTTTTGTGTATCATTTAATGCTTTTCATTTCTTTATTTATTAATTTTAAAGCAGAGAACCGCATGCATATAAATACAGATACTGTGGTAGTTTTTAATTGCAACAAGGGAAGGAATTAAAAACAGTCCATGGAGTAAAATGCTTGTTACAAAAATATAAAAGTGTGAAAAAAAATCGGTAAAAAAGAAAAAAATGTTAGTTAAAAAATAAATCTTATAAAATTAGTTGCAAATTATTTCATTTCTTAAAATAAAATTGAGGGGAATTTGTGGAGAATCTGTTGAAGTTTTGTCTTTAAATTGGGGAATATGACATGGATTTTCGGAGAATTTGACAAACTGGTGTTGGCAACGCTGCCATCTTGCACCGAAATATACCTACTAAGATTTGTTTGCAGGCAACATATGAATTAATAGTTTGACGTACCTCTTTTTAAATTCAAAGTACTGGACGGATTAATAACGGAAAATCAATTAAAATAAAGTAAAAGAATTATTATTTACATTAATTCTGATAGATTAATTATTATATATATATATATATATATATATATATATATATATATATATATATATACATTATTGGGCTTCATCCGGCGATGTTGGTAGCTAAAGAAACCCAACGGAGCTACCGTCGGGTTTCTTTAGAGAGATGGATCCCGGCGTGTTCTGTTTAGCTAGGATATTCCTTATCCTATTCGCTTGTTCGCAGGTTTCTATGTTGCAACAGAATTTACGTCACCCTGTCGAGCGTCGATACCTGATACATTTTTTGGCCTTTTACCTGATTCATGGCCCTATTTAGGGCTTTTCTTACCTTCTTACGTTTACGTTTTCTATTCAGTTTTTTACCCCACCACGGTTGCTTTACTTCAGCATGCCTTGGTGGAGTTATTTCTGGACATGATTCATGGTAGCTGTCCATCATGGCTTTAGTAAAAGCTGCTACCTGTACTTCTAGGAGCGACTGATCTGCTATATTATTTGTTCCCTCAAAACCCGCGAGCAAAGACGTCAGCCTGTTAAGGTATTTTGTTTTATCCGTCTTGCGGGGATTTCTCCATGGTGGTGTTGCGGGGACATAGACCTGTAGTAATAATAATAAATCCTTTATTTTGACCAACAATAGTCATAGATTGTTAGTAAAACTTACTTAGCCTAATGTTAGTATAAAATAAAATAGAAGTTAATATTAAAATGTTAGTTAAAATAGTACTTATCCTATATTAGTAGCTTAACCTACCCCCAGTCTCCCATAGCGAACTCCAGGTGGAATTCTCCTGGTGCTGGTGTGTGCAGCATTCCAAGCCCTCCAGAGCGGGCTATCCAGCTTCACAGCCAATGTGCTGAGAAGGGTGTTGGAGCTGCTCAATAGCCTGCTCATCATGGACGCGGCACGCTTGCGCATGATCGCGTAGAAGTCGTCCACACGAGCATCCGCAAACATAGCCGACGCACTGCAGTGTGGAGGCTTTCTCAACATCACCCTCAGCACATTGTTGTACTGAACACGCAGAGCACTGTAGGCCCGCCGCGTATAGTCTGTCCACAGACTGCACGTGTAAAAGGATTGGCAATACGCCTTAAACAAAGTTAACTTGACTTGAGTCGTACTACGTGCAAATCTGCGAGCCAACATATTGCCCCGGACCGACAGCGCTCGGCGCTCTCGTTCAATGTCACTGTCATCATCCAGGCGTTCAGTTACAATATGTCCGAGGTACTTAAACTCAGCCACTTGTCTCAGAGGAATCTCACATAGCTGGATACGTGGTGTGAAATCAAGTGGTTTTTTTTACCTCTAAAGACAATAAATTCACTCTTTTTTTAGTTGTAACTGAGTCCAGTCTCCTCGGCATATGCTTCACAAATTTTCAACAGCTTTCGAAGCCCTCTGACTGAGGGGCTCAACAGAACCATGTCGTCCGCGTAACTAAAATTATTCATGGATACACCGTCTATTGAGCAACCGACACCTGCTCTACTGAGCCTCTCAATCAGTCTGTTAACATAAATATTAAACAGCATGGGTGACGTCAGCCCTCCCTGCCTCACTCCGTACCCTAGTTTGTAGGGATCAGGTGTTACCCCATCTAACTGTGTTAGTCTGGTTACCGTACCAATATTCCAACAGTGAAACCAACTCTGGTCTCAAGCTACTTTCCCTTTTTAATTTTTGCCATAGGATTTTATAAGACACTCGATCGAAGGCTTTAGACAAATCCAGGAAACACTCATAAATCTGAGTCTTCCTGTCCGTGTAGTACCGCACAGTCTGCTTGAGACACAGTATTGCGCTCTCCGTTGATAGTTCAGGCCTAAACCCAAACTGAGCATCATGTAACTTAACTGCCTTACTTAACTGTGTATCAAGCAGACTGTCCAGAACCTTAGCCGAGATGGTCGCCAAGGATATCGGCCTGTAGTTGGTTTCATCCGCTGCATCGCCCGTCCTATTTTTAAGGATAGGCACGACCACTGTCATCATCATTGTATCAGGTAAGTAACCATGACCAACACATAGGTTGTAGAGTAACTTAAGGACTCTGTGAAGGTGCACAACCGCATATCTGAGGTGTTCGACGCTGAGGCCATCGTGACCTGGTGATTTCCCACGCTTCATATTGTTTATTGCTGATTTAACTTCATCAATTGTGAAGCGCAGCGGGCTACCCCCCCATACTCACACTGTCCCCAGCGTCACTGTCATTTAAAATACAATTAAGCTTGCACGGTTCCACCTTAAACTGCGCTTGAACAAGTTCGCTATATTCCGACACCCACTCGCGCCCCCACTTGAGCTGAGAGACTCGACCTTGCACTCAGTATATTCGTATGCTGCCAGAACTTACCAAATTGCTTAGCCTCACACGAGGATGCCAGAATATCCATTTTAATTTGTTCTTCATTATCCTGGCACCACTTGAGTTTGCTTTTGAAAGTTTTACGTGACTCTTTCATATCCTCGTATGCTGCCCCATACGTTGGCTTTCCAACACATATCCATGACTGAAAACAAAGACGAGCTCTGGCGTGAGCCGGCCTCACATGCCTATTCCATCCCACTATCTGTCGCTTTTTGTTACGCTGTACATTCTTATGACTATAAATTGCAGCATCCTGCAATATACCTATGATATTCTCGTACAATTTATTTCTAGTTAATTTATGTTCAGATTTATCACAGAATTTATCACAACAATTATTTAACTCTACAGGAAAATCTACTAATCTTAATTTATTATTACAATATTCTGTATAAAGTTTAATTTGTTCACTATCTCTGTGCCCCCAAATTACCCTATTTGTAATTTTAGACTGGATGGGCTGGACCTGCGATAAACCTAAGCTAATTTTACAGTCCACTTCCAAGGGATAGTGATCGGACCACGTCACATCGTTTCTTACGTGTATGCTTTCAACATATTTCCTAGCCATACTCGTTACAAGGCAATGATCCAACCATCGTGAGCAGCCGTGAGCATCACTAGTGTATGTGTACACATTCGAATTAATCGACAACATTTCATAGTCAGTACATACCCACGTCTGCTCACCGCAAAAACTAAGCATTTCATTAAAAAACAGCTCCCCCGGGTGTGCATTAAAGTCGCCTAACATAAAAACTATACTAATATCGCATTCCTCGATAATTGCGTTAATTTCACTTAGACACTCTGTGAATTCCGCCAGGTTCTCGACACAGTTTGTCGGTATATAAACAGAAAAAATAAGCATAGCTTCTTCATGTACCTGACACTTAATTGCGCACAGCCTCACACTATTACATTTCACTACAGATACCGATGAAAACATTCTTACGCCATAACAGCGCGACGCCTCCATGTGGTCGCCCGCGCAGAATGCCTACGCCTGAATCTATAGCTGTCGTTCCCGTGGCTTCAAAGTCTTTGTGAACGGTGTTGAGGTATGAGAGGTCGTGGTCCATTAGCCAGGTTTCTTGCAATGCTACTACCGAGGCAGCCTCACACAACACCCTCACACTGTCTACTGACCGCTTCAGGGACTTACAATTAAAGCTATCAAGCTTTAATGACCGACTTTTATGACTATTTTTGTCCTGATCCATTATTTAGGTCCTCTTGATCTAACAGTGTCTTTTTCACATTTCTAAATCTTATAAATCGTCTAAAGTATATCCCTTCCGGCCATAATTTATCGTCACTAAATAAGGACAACTTACTCCTAGGTATATAGAACTTAAAAGAAATATATTCCCTTGCAGATTTCATATGTACTTTTTCTGGCACAATACGAATTTGTGTCTTTTCGAATACATAATCCGCAACATCTTGCTCTGTATTCTCCTTTGAGACATTATAAATGAAAAGCGGGATATGCACATCGGCTGCCTTTAATTTAAGTGATGGATCTACCGAAGCCGTTCCCCGCATGCCTTTAAAACGCGATGTCTTACGCCTTACGACCTGAACCCATTCACCTTCACTATTATTTTGTATCTCAACTTCCCTCGCATCGCCCGTTTTAATCTCACGTGACGTCACCGCATCAACTGGCAGCGAAAACGACGACGGCAGCGCGCGTGCCGCCGCTTCTACGTTCGGCACGTGCGAAATGCATGCTTCACCACCGCAGTGGGCCTCGTGTCCGCGGTGGGCCTCCACGTGTAGTGCGAAGCAAATCCATCTATGGTCTGAGCATGAGGCTTCTCTTGACACGTGCCATCTCGTGATTAGTGTGAGGTCGATTATTGTGCAACAACGTTTGTTTATGAAAGTAGGTTCAGAGCCTGTGTTTAAAATGGTTAGGTTAGTGCTAAATAGATATTCAACTAAAACCTTACCTCGTTCGTTCGGTTTTTCCATTCCCCAGAGGGGATGATGCGCATTGAAGTCCGTCCCAATCACAACCTCTAGTCCAGCCCTCTCGCAGAAATTCACCAGCCTGACGAGGTCATGAGGGGGAGGAGTGTCTTCTTCCGGCATGTAGACCGAGGCGATGACTAAACTTCCCTCATATGTATATTGTATTGCCACGGCAGCAAGTCTCTGGAACAGAAATCTGTTAATGGTTTTGCACAGATATATTTAGTAGTGTAAATACACCAGGATTAAGAAAGGAATGCTTCGGTGGTTTGGTCATGTAGAAAGAATGAATGAGGAAAGAGTGACAAATCAAATTTATGTGGCAGAGGTGTCGGAAAGGGACGCCCTAGATGAAAATTTATCGACCAAATTGGCGATATACTGAAAATGGGCCAAATTAAGAGTACCCTTAACTGACGAGCATGTATGCGTAGGTATATGGATGTGGAGGAGGCGAGAGAGGGGTAACAGGCGTGAGTGTTTATGTATGTATGTTATTTATTTATAAAAGTAAGTGTGGCAAACAAGCACACAGACCACTTTATGTTAAGTGGACGCTGTCGCCTTGCCCTACATTTTGCCCATGGTTAGCACTAAGTGTACTAAGTACTAAGTGTTAACACTTTCTGGTTGAGCTGACCCTTTCGTGCTGCAGCCCTAATAGCTGTATTATATCCTTTTTTTATAGGATAGGGTGACAAACGAGCACACAGTCCACCTATTGGTAAGTGGTTACCGCGACCCATAGACATCTACATCTATCCTCAATAAAGAATCAAAATGCAGATACGTTGTCACCCGTGAGGACTAAGATGGAATGCCTCTTTTCCAGTAAAAAGGGTCTCCGATTCTCTACACTCACCATACGAAACACAGCAGTGTTAAACTGCTATTTTACGCTGGTATTCCGTGAGAGCGTGGTCTTTCCCCGGTCGAGCCGACTCATTCGTGCTACAACTATACTACTAATATAGCTGCAGCATGGCTCTACCACGTAGTAAACCCAATAGCAGTTATAGTTATATAAACTAATAGCAATTAGTAAATCCTAATAGCAGCGTGGGCCTTCCACTTTTAAAAATAATTATAAACATAAATATTATACATATTTTGGAAACTGACGATAAACTAGTTACATATCGCAGGAATAATTCAAGGGCAAGCGGCGAGTAGATCGAGCTCCATATCTCTTTTAATTAATACTTTTTGTATGAATGCTGGATGCTAGATGATACTTTTAATAATGGATTTAAAAAAATTATAACTTTTATAAGTTACTAAAAAATCTTATATTCATCTTGCAAATAATGCAAACGTTGTATCGAGGTCTACAATTATTTTATTTTATATTGGTAGCAAAATCAACACTTAAAGAAAAGCTTCGGTGTCTTTGACTGATTGGCTGTCTTTTTATCTGTCTGTCTGTTGGTTATTGAGCCAACATCCCATTTCGTCTTGTGGGTGTCGTAAGAGGCGAATTTAGAAAATATTAGAAAAAATCTACTATATCGCTTTACGTACTTCAATGGCACTGTCTTCAACTATCTGTCAAGCATGGCGATTTAACGATGTCAAGTCTGCAGTGTGCGGTGTCTCTAAGGCAAATTCTCCCTAACGTAAGAGGTCTAGGTCAAGCTGAAAAGATACAATATAAAAAATTTACAGCAAATAGAAATGTTACATTTAATCAATACATCTAAAAATATTAAAATATTTAACATCTTTCTGTAACTATAGTAAAAAAAAAGCAAATAGTAAATAAATAAATTACATAATACTTTTGCATTTGTAGTTTGCAGAGCATTTCATGAATTAAAATTAATTCAAGTTGGAAGTGCTCTCAAGATATTTTCGCTCTCGAGTCGTTCAGTTTCAACGACAATATTAAAATAGTTAGTGTTTACTACTGCGCAGACTATCTTAAACAGTTTATTCTTAGCTGTAAAGTAACATTATTCGATTGTTATTCATTTTATAATACCGTAATGTGACAGAGATAGATATTCCAGTGTCCCATATCATCCCTAGAAATAAACAGCAGTGTCCAATTTTAAGCAATGGACTTGCGACGGATTGTAGTGATGAGTAATGACAAGGTATTAATATTTTGGTAGCTCATATCTTTGAATAAAACTAATTTTACGGATTTTATCGCGTTTATTTAAAAAAAAGTCAAATTAAACGCGGTATAATTCGTAAAATTTGTTTTATTGACTGTGTAGTATTATATCATGTTTGAGTTACATGATATAAGCAGGCTTATATCATGTTTGAGTTACAAAGAACAGGGTCAAGTGTAAGCATTTATGTTGGTCTTTATGACGTGGGTGTCGTAAGAGACACCAGAGGAAAAATGAAACGGGAAATAGGCAGCAGCATCTTTTTGATAACAACTCAAAATAAAAAAAAAAAAAAACTTTGATTGCTTAGCCGCCTTTCAAGCGTGGTGACTATGCCAAATATCCTTCCTTTAAAAAAATCCCCCCTATGAGGCAATCTTTGGAGAGACCTGATCAGCAAGTAATTCTATTTTTTACTTTTATAAATCATAAATCATAAATCTTTATTTGCAAGAATCACGGTATAAAAGATGTTACAATATATATAGTGCAGTCGTGTTTCGCTAATAATAGCATGCAAGAATAAATAAGCCAGTGCTTGACCACAATTTCAACAGGTGGTAAGTGATGATGAAGCCCTAGACAGTCAAACGCAGTGCCTAGTGTAACATAATTTAAAATAAAAAAAATTGTACAACCGACTTCAATATAAATTATTAAGAATAACTCAAAAACTATTGGTCAGACCTTGATCAAATTTATATGGAACTACATACATGTAAAGCACCAGCTTTCAAATAAAAAAAAGAATCATCGAAATCGGTTCACCCAGAAAAAAGTTATGAGGTAACACACATAAAAACATACACACCTCCTCCTGTTTGAAGTCGGTAGAAAAGTCTATAGACTCTCTTCTTGATGACATGCAGATTGTTATCGGATGACAGACTCTGGCAAATTTTTCTACTCCTTTATAAATCAAATTAATATATATTTATAAATCAAATTACTTTAGAAAATTTAAATTTACCTTCGTGATTTATTATAAATATTTACGCGAATACTACACAGTGAATAAATTACGGATTTTATCGCGTTTAATTTTATCCGACGTTTCGAGTGCTTTGCAGCAACTATGTCCGTGGTCTGTGAAATTAGTTTTATTCAATGTAATACCGCTTAAATAGTAGAGAAAAATTTGAATATGTGTTGTTTTACGCGGGTTTTTGTTGATCTTTTAGTTTACCCTATGTAAAAAAGACAATATTGACAATCAAGCTTGTACTTCACTGCTTTTTTCAGAGGGATATTACACTTGTCTGATGGTAAAAACTGACTAATCTTCTTCGGCGGCTTAAAGTGTGTTTTAATGGAAGCTCGCTTTAAGAGGTAGCCAACATTGTCAGTGACACCTCTGACATGTAACAGTACAGCAGGCACACGCTCGACCGTGGTCGGTTTCTCTCGTACACTGTGATGGAGGTTCAGGACCCGAAGCTTGTTGTCTTGCAAAACTTACTGTCACAGATCTCTCGTGCTCTCTGAAATATTTTTTCCTCGATAGCTAACTGTGAGGGATGGTGGTGAAAATCGCCGTTTAAATAACTGCTGGTATGGGTCTTTTTTCTATACACAGTGCGGCTCAAGGTGTTATGAGGATTAGTATTTCTAATTCTACACGTGGTAGAGCCACGCTGCAGATAATATAATATGTAATAATGTATCTTGGTTGATAAATAATAAGAATGTTGTTGAGTTACTTATGCTATAACAGTTATAATATTCTGCTGATTTGATATATATTGAAGATTAAGTGATCACGATATTCCATGACGATAACATAATGTCCTCCAGACGTGTTTCTATTCCCATACCCTCATAGTGGGATCAGGCGCAGTACCAACGCCTTTACGAGCTTTCAAAGGCACGAGTGTTTCATATACCGCGAACTACGGGCAGCTACCGAGAATTTTTTTGATAGAAAAACTCAATAACTTATTTTCTTAGCTCGATCTGGGATTCAAACCCAGACTTAGATCTGCAGTTGCATTTACGACTACTAGACCCACAAGGCAGATGATAACACATTAATGATTCATGTCTGTCGTGAGTAGTGTTAACGTGATATTAATTTGCATTTACACATCTGTTTACCAATGTGTACATTAAAGCATCAAGATGTGAGATCATAGTACTGAATAATATAGTATGTTAATATAAGTATTCATATGTTTTATGTTTATATTACAGCCCATCAACACAAATCGCCTTTTGCCATAGTGGCCAGGTTTGGGAGGCGGAGTTTTTATTAGAAAGATGGTGCTGCCCATCCCCTGTTTCTGTTTCAATCTGTCGACATTACGACACCCACGGAATGATAAAGGGTAGTCAATTCTCTTACGCCGCTACTGCACGGTATTCGCATAACACTGATTATTATCTGAGAACTGATTAACTGAGAAATCGATTGTCGTCGATTTACCATGTATTAAGCAAGTTATTAAGTGAGAACATTGTATAAAACTTATTTTGGGGATTTTATCGTGTTTAATTTTAACTTTTTTAATTCCTGACGGTACGGGAGAATAGACAGAGGTGTTTGACCTCCTTATGTCATATTTAACGAAGGCTTTCTTCAACTTTTAAATATTAAAAAGTTAAAATTAAACACGATAAAATCCGTAATATTAATGTTTTACTTTAAAGTATATCGAGATAGGTATCATTCCTGAGGAAAATACTTTTTTTCTACCGGCGAGCAAAGCTCAGTCCGGAACCCAGCTACCATTATAGTGATACAATGCGGGTGGAAAAATTGACGAACGAGTCTCTGACGACAAATTTTAACAATATTTAAGTGCTAATGGATGGTTCTACTTGAAAATACTAGCCAAAATCTTGGTACTGGTATCAACCTTACTAGTTAGAAGATATCGTCTTTGCACTTATCGAGCCATTAGCACAGCGTATTAATTTTTTTTAAGGGAAATATTCTCAAAGTGTATAATGTAGCAGTAGATGAGAAAAATTGTTAAAGAGAATAGTTTATGCCATGAGTCGATCGGCAGAGTCCCGTTTCTTACTAAGCGTGCAGATTAAATTGAATAAGAAGGTTTCCTATTGTCTCTTTCACTCATTATTTTTGATGAAAAGTTTGCATATCTCTATTACATCATAATAAATAGCGGTCCATATATTATTTAAAAACAAACGCGTAAGTTATATGTATTAATTATTATTTATAGTTATATGTAGTAATTAAGTTGTATGTATGTTATAAGGCATAACTTTTTACTTAAGCAAAATTACCTTTTTAATAAATTTAACAGCGGTGGTCTAATAAATTATGAAGGAGCCTCGTTAATTCGGGGTACATTGTTTGTTGGATTAACGTCCTTTTTCAAGGTTCGTTTTATTAAGGGAACTAAAAAGCTTCAATACCTTTTTAAAGCAAATTAAATGACTTTAAAATACCTGATTCATTGATCGCCTAATGTTACTCTCAAACGTCAAGCAGTGTATTGCAGTGTATACAAAAAAAAATAGACTTTAAATGAAACTAATTTTTACGGATTATATCGCGTTTAATTTAACTTTTTAATTCCCGACGTTTCGGGTGCTTTACAGCACCCATGGTCACGGGGGGGACTGAGGTGTTTCACGTCCCGATGTCATAGTTAACCCGGCTACCTTCAGTTTTTTAATATTAATTTTTGGTTCGATCTACGCAGAATGAGCTTACAGTATCTTGAAGTCTAGCAGTGGTATAATTGAGTTTGGATTTAATTTTATTAATTATAGGATCCCAAGCAGATGGCAGCACCCATCCATCTTCTCTATTGAAATTAGGATGTTTTTTAATTTCAATAGCCTCGCGAATCATCCTTGATAGGAATCGGTGTTCTTTTGCGAGGATTTGTGGTCTATCAAATCTAATGTAATGGCGGGGACGATCTTGAACATGTTCACAAACTGCAGACTTCCCGATACGTCGGTGCTTCAATAATAAATATCACGTTATTATAAGTTGGTACCTGATAACTAATCAATGGGTATGTGAGATTCTTTAAAGAATATTGCTGTTGGTAACCAAATTTGAACAGTATGTTTATTGATGTGATATATTATACATCATGAACTTTACAAAAATGGTTACATTTAGTATATTGCTAAACCTCATAATTTCAATGAAATGGAAACAGTAATCTGCAATTTATAAAAAAAAATTGTTATTAGTATAAAATTTAATTGCTAAAATATTGAAAAACTAAAATAATACATAGAATGTACTATGTAATGAAGATAAGTACTCGAAATATTAGTATGAAAAAACTCGAAATATCCAAGAATGCATGCACTGCTAAGCCTGTAAGTGCCCAATGATTTCGCTTTAGAATTTTGTTTGGTCGTATTTTTGTGTGATTCGAAAAATTCTAGCTCAGAAATGACTTCAACCCTTTATTGAATGTTATTTTTTGACCTACTTACGCTTACTGTAGTTTCCGAACTTACATACAACTGAAGACGTTGCCTCCGTCCCACTTATCTCTACCACTCTATCTCCACAAGTATATACAAAGTTTCTACACTTCCTTACTAGTCGTTACCGTTATAGCCTATTGAAGTCCACTGCTGAACATAGGAGGAGGCCTATATTTGCCTCATAGGGGAAAAATGTGCCTTAGTTGCCACGCTTGGCAAGCGAGTTGGCAACCGCAGTTTTTTTATTTCTAGTCGTTATTAGGAAGACGCTGCTGCCCGTCTACATCTACAGCCACTACAATGTGTCCTTACTAGTCATTAAATATGGAAATTCTTGACCACTTATTCCTAATGCGTAAATGTACTATTAGAATGCATGTCATAGAGCCACTTTTAAGGGTAGAGCCTTGCTGTGGCTATATTATAGTTATAGCACGAATAGGTCAGCTAGACCAGGGATTGACCAAGCTTTTACAGAATACCAGCGTAAAATATTATCTGGTGTGTGGTGATGCTGTGTCACACACAATGTCTCGTTACCAGTAAAAAGGGTCGCCGTTTCTTTATACTCACGGTACGTAGCACGGGATTATTCTGCTGTTTCACGCTGGTATTCTGTTAGACGGTGTTCACACCCCAGTTAAACCGACCCATTCATGCTGCAGTCATAATAAAGCTGCAGCGTGGCTCTACCGCGTAAAAACTGCCATGTTCATTTGCCGTTAATATTATATAATAAATAAATAAATAAATAATGTGTTTAATTTGATAATCTTGTTTAAAACATATTGCTGAGACTTTCCAGTGAGTAATCAGAGGATACTCCTGTTGAGAATGACTTGCTACTTCCCTTAAGGATGACAGTAAAAGTTAAATAACAATAAAAAGTTACATACTGGGCACATGTCTCCACTCATTTCTGTGAAAGTTGTAGAGCAGTGAGTTCGACGCGCTGCTCTAAAGCATACGGGCGGAATTTACATTTCCTTTTTCTCTACCTTTTTTATATCTCGTATATTATGCACTTTTCCATCTACTTTATACATCTACTTGATTTGCATCGTCATCGTCGTACATCGTCGGGCACGCAGTATATTCTCGTACATACGGTCTTATATTTGTCTAGAACTGACTTTTTCTATTATTGCCTTCATCATCATAATCACTGTCTTCTAATATCTACTGCTGAACATAAGCCTCCCTCAAGGAATGCCACAAAGTATAACCCTGAGCCACCTGCATCCGTAGACTTCCTGCTTGTCTTACCAGGTTGGGGGCGCCCTACAATTATTTTTTGTTCGAGGCTGCCACTCAAGAACCACACATCCCCATCGGTTATCGGATCAACGAGCTATATGGACGAGCCACTGCTACTTCACCTTTCTGGTTGTTGCCTATAGCACATATGGTAGTATTTCCATACATTATTAATTTTTAAGCCTGATAGGATAATACATTTGTCTACCTACAATAAATTGAAAATGCTGATAAGAACAGAATTAATGTGCTTGAATCTACAAAACCAAGCGCATTATACATCTCCCCCATTTGAATACTTGTTAGAATAAGTATTTGGGCAGGGTGCCAGAAAGGAATAAGAATATAAAATAAAATTTGGATAAATACACGGTTGTAAAGTGAGACTCTTAAGACTTTACTTCTCGGATAATATTCTAGCCAAGAAATATGAGTTTCTAAGGGTGAAAGATGGCTTGCCAATCGATATATTGGTATATAGGTGTATATTATACATTATGTACATTATATATATATATATATATATATATATATATATATATTATTTATTTATTTATTCTTTATTGCATCCTTAATCTAAAAGAATACAAAGGGCGGACTTAATGCCTTGAGGCATTCTCTACCAGTCAACCCATGGAGTGGTGAGAATTTGACGTAGGTGTTTCGGACACGGGGGCGTCCGTTGCGCTGGTGTAGTTGGAGGCCGTGGAGAAAGGCGCGCCGTGTCTTATGGTGCGCCTTACCTGAGAAGGAGATGGGGGAGGAGTAGTTCTCTCCCGAGGAGGAGCCGCTATGGGGTGGCCGGCGCTGGTGGGGCCGCGGATTTGTGCGAAAGCGTTCCGTGGTCCTGCCAATATGCGACGAAGGTGGAACACCATGGGGTTTTAGTCGGTGCGAGTCCGACATAACCCATCCTTGCCCCCGCGAGGCGGATATGCGTAGGCATTTCCCCATGTAAAAAAAGTGCTACAATAAATGAGGCTAGATCGAGATTAAGAGCGTCATCCCTTAGCTTCTAAAATGACAAGCTAATTGTTGACATTTGAAAAAGGATCTAACACTCACTCTGGTATTTCCAATTTCAAAATGTCCTGGAATTTTTCAATGAAATCACTATGGAGATTTTCCAAATGTTGGCAGTAGACAAGCAAGTCGTCATTGTTGCAGGATAATGATAAATTGGGAAAATTATGGAACTCACGTCTGCCGATATTCTTCTTGTGTAAGAGCGGCTTGGCTACGAAAGCAGCGACGACATTTTTTGTTTTTATTAAGTACAAGTCATCGCCTTGAAGTTGGAGATTCATATCATTTAGCAATTTATAAGGGTCTGTCAGGTATGTGTCTTTGTTATCCAAGAACTCTACGACAGAGTCAAATAGATTGTAAAATCGAGTCAGACAATTTCCTTTTGATAGCCAACGCACTTCTGAGTGAAAGATCAATCGGTTGAAATCTTCATCATTAGTAACACAAAGCTGATTAAATAATCTGTCATTTAAAGAGTTGTTTCGGATTTTTTTGACTGCTCTGATGACATGTTGCAATGATTGAAACAGTCGTTCATTTAAATTTCTAGCAACCAAATGTTGTCGATGTATAACGCAATGTACACATCTGGAAATTTGTTTTTTAAGTACGTTATGAAGCCTTTTTGATACCCCGTCATAGCTGGAGCACCATCTGTAGCAGCTGATATAATATTCTTCAAGGGAATTCCTTTTTCATCACAAAAATTTTTCAGTGTTTTAAATATGGTTTCTCCTTTTGAGTCTGTCTCTAAATTTCTAGCAAATATATTCTTCACATATTTTTTCATCTTTAATAAACAATGCTTTGACATTGAAATTGACAGCAACAATGCTTCATTAGTTGGTAAAGTGGACTCATCCAACTGAATTGAAAATTGTCTAGTCTTCAGATGATTGCACAATAACTCTTCAAAGTTTTCAGCCATTTCATCAATTCGTCTTTGCACAGAACTATTGCTCAAAGGAATTTTTCGAATTATGTCCGCCGCCGGTTTATGGAACACAGTAGTTATAACTTCTTTTATTGCCGGCAAAATTAACGTTTCTCCGATGGTGTGTGGTTTACCTGTTTGAGCAATTAACAAAGAGACATTGTATGAAGCTCGAAGTCCGTCATCGTCTTGCTTAGCAAGCACCGAAAAAAGTTTTGATACACTTGACTGAACATTATGCTTCTTTTCCAGGTCTTGAAAATAGGCTACATTTTTTTCCTTCTTATCTGGATGCATTTTATTCAAACGATCTTGAAGTCTTGAGGGCCATGAAGCTTCGTTTGAAAATTTTTTTCAACAAAGAAGGCACAAAGGCAAATTTGGATTTGTCGAATTTTCTATGAATCCATATTTAATATATTCTGCACTATATTGCCGTCTCTTCTTTTTTGCTTCCGACATGGCTTTGTTTTTACAAATATGTAAATAAAGTGTTGAACTTAAATACTTGTTTAAAGATTGCGCGCGAAACCACTTGAAACCACTTGCGCGAAACCACTTGCGCGCAAACACACAAAATATAAAAATTATTACGAGCTTTTATATAGGATTTAAATACAGCAGAAAGGAGTAAAACAAACAGGCACAAACTGGTTTATCTCTTTCGACGCTCAATCGTACTGACCAAGTTAAGACAAGTATCGATGAACCAGCCCATTGCTACTGGATTGCACCAATAGAGTTATTTAAGAAATACTTGTTACAACTTGATTGCATACGGCGTACGGGCTATGCTACGAAATCTATGTTAACTATTTCTAGTTTATATACCATCATACAGGGCAGAAATATAAACTAATTATTCGATATTGAGTAGTAGGTAGGTTTTAATTTTAGTAAATTTTAAAATATAAAGTACTAAATGAAATTACAAATCAACCATCGCCCCCCTAAACCTCGCCAACGTCCCCATTTTTTTGGGCCCCTTAACGCCCCCCTTTAGGTCTCCAACGCCCACAAGGGGGCGTTATCGCCCACTTTGAGAAAGACTAATATAACCGAAGATCTGTTAATTATGATGAAATAAGTTCGAAAATAAACCAGCTCGCTCCCACACACGCACACAAACACACTCATACATCCTCTCTCACTATCTCTCTCTCACTCTCTCTCTCTCACACTAAACACTCACTCACTATCACTCTCTTTCTCTCTCTTTCTCTTCCTCTCTCTCTCTCTCTTTCTCTTACTCTCTCTTTCTCTCTCTCTCTCTTTCTCTTACGCTCTGTTTCTCTCTCTTTCTCTCTCACACACTAATTTTTTTTTGTTTTAATTAGTTTTGTTATACATACCTACTTTACGTTTTAGATTATATGAAGTTTTGAGAAAGCTTATGAATGAAATGAAATGCATAAAATGAAATTACACTGCAGTTTGTAACACAGTTTCCTAACTAGCACACACCACTACTTGCATGTGCATACTGTGCTAATAAATTATTATTATTATTATATAAGTTCTTTGTCATGATGGTTTCAACTGAGAGTAGTTTCAGGCTTAAGCTATGGGATAAGAAAGTGTTTCTTACGAAAGAAATCCCCTAGCCGCGGCGAAATGTACCTTCCTCAAAGAGTTGAAAGCAAGAAAAGTAGAATTTCTCGTGAATTCTTTTCTTTTGGTTTTCCTTATGAAGGCTGACATTTTGCGCGGCTAATTAAATAACAAAGAGTAACTTCGGAAGTTTAAAGGCTTTATGAAGTTTCTCATGTCCTGGATTCAACATTCTTAAACAAAGAACTTTTTGAAGTCTTTCGAGGACGGTTGTTTATCGTCGCAATTTATTGCATAATATTTTTAAGCTCGCTGTTTCTTACAAGAGGTACAAGTTAAAAGAGCTTCAGAGCATGTAATTTGAACGTAACCGCTTTTAAATAAATTTTATGTTAAAAGATTTCTTCTGTTAAGATGATGAAAGAGACATTTTGAAGTAAAAATTTAATGTCATGTCTGAAGAAAGAAAATCACAAGAAATTTCAAGACTTTAAGACTTGCATTTTGGAGACGATTTATATACATAAAATTCACATGGACAAACATCCCGACCCAAAACAATTATTTGGAGGCCATACAAATAATAGTTTTTACGGAATTTGAACCCTCGGCCCGCAGTTTCACTGCTAACAGCTTAATATTTTCGAGCCGTTATGATTGATGGACACTTTGCTTTGGGTTGTAAGATTGGCTTAAAAGATTGTATTACCTAACATCATTTCAATTTCCATAAACATAAAGTATGATAAAAAAATTAAACGTCATCGTTGTCATCATCATCATCATTACAGCCCACCTCAAAAATCCGGACCGTGGCATACCTTGTGGGAAGCCTATGTTCAGCAGTGAACTTGTAAAGAGTTGTAATGACGGTATGTGATGTGCGAATGAAATGTGTGAAAAGAAGTAAAATATCGTTGAACTTAAACGTTTCCGAACAAATAATGAAAATGGGTGTAAAATATTTAGCAGGACTAAGGTCTCTTTTTATGGTAATAAGGCTCAATTTTACAGTGAGGATATCGAGATCTACCATCTGCTGGCGATGTTGCAGGATATAACATCCCATTTTAACGTAAGGATGTCGTAAGAGGCGACTAAAGAAAATGCCAGGAAGATCTTTTGATTTCCCATAGATAACCATCTCTACTGAGGCAGAGACTATCGTCAAATCTGTGAGATGTCTGGTATTACGACCATTAACCTGCCTACCAAGCGTAACGATTAAGGAATATCCTCTCTACAACAAGAGATACACATGTGGAGCATTGGACTTTTACGAGCTGATGAAGAAGAAGAAGAAAGACGATATTTATAATATAGCTGTGCAAATTTAGGTAGATTTAAAAAAATCCTACATCCAAGGACCCAACCTAATCCGGAGTTGCCATTATCATCATCACCACCAGCATCACCATCATCATCATCATCACAGTCTATCAAAGTACCCTGCTGAACATAGGCCTATCCCATATAATGCCTCACATATGTCATAGTTTCCACGCTTAGCAGGCGCGTTGACAATCGCTTTTACGAGTATTTTATTATTTTGAGTTGTTAACAGCAAGGTGCTGCTGCCAATCGCCTAATTCATTTCGTTTTTAATTTTTATTTAATAAACTCTCTGTAGGCTTACTGAATTGCTAGATACATATACGTACAAAGTCGAATCATTATCTACGTCTGTGGTATTATATTATTATTCTAATGCTAATAAATTCGACGAACGCAGAGTAATCTCCGTTATTATAGTTCAACTCACTTGATTACAAGCAATTTGTGACTTCTTTACGACTATCATGAACATTTATGGAATATAATGTTGTCAGTTAACTGCGATGTGATGTAACAAATGTATGAATATTGAATAAAACTATTTATACGGATTTTGTCGCATTTAATTTACTTATTTTTTGAAGTAAGGTTGTGAGCCCATCGCCACACAACCTACTTGATTGTAGAACTCCTCCTTCCACAATAGATAGCCAGATGTAAGGCAGTGTTTGTGTAATACTGCATATTCTGTAGGCATGTTGTATTCTTCTAGCTTCCTGGTTACACAATTGAGATGCAGTCTTAAGTCATTAAGCATGTAAATAGTGACTGAACATCAAAACTCACTCGCTGACATATTCATGATGGACTTTGAGGAGAAAGCCCTTCTTACTGCACCTGTAAATCCAAGATTCTACAAGCGGTACGTAGACGACACTTTCACAATTTTACCATCTGACAAAGTAACTGCATTTTTAGGCCACCTTAATTCCATAAACTCTAAAATACAATTCACAATGGAGTTAGAGGCAAACAATTCTTTAGCTTTCCTTCATCCTTCACAGTTAGCTACCGTGGGTAAATCTTCGTTTTAGAGAGCACTAGGAATCTGTGACAGAAAACATCTGACCGCCGAGCTTCAGCACGTCGAACAATTATTGTAAGACAACAAGCTTCGGGTCCCGCGCCTACGTCACAGTGACCGAGAGAAGCCAGCCACAGTCGAGCGTGTGCCTGCTGTACTACCCTATGTCAGAGGAGTCACAGACAAGATTGACTACATTTTGAAGCGAGCTTCTATCAAAACATAAATCAAGCCGCCGGAGAAGATTAGTAAATTTTTACCATCCGTTAGGTGTAATATCCCTCTACAAGATGCAAGAGTGTACAAGTTTGATTTCGAAAGTGGTCTCTCTTACATAGGCCAAACAAAAAGATCCATTAAAACCCGCGTGAAAGAACATATAGCTGACGTGAGGCACCGACGCTCTGGGAAGTCTATAGTCTGTTCATGTCAACATGTTCAAGATCGTACCCGCCATTACATCAGATTTGATAGACTACAAATTCTCGCAAAAGAACACCCATTCCTACCATGGATGATACGCGAAGCTGTTGAAATTAAAAAACATCCTAATTTCAATAGAGAAGATGGATGGGTGCTGCCATTTTCTTGGGATCCTATGATTAACAAAATTAAATCCAAACCCAAGCATACCACTGCAAGATTTCAAGATACTGTAAGCTCATTCTGCGTAGATCGAACCAAAAATTAATATTCAAAAACTGATGGCTAACTGTGACATCAGGACTTCAAACATCTCAGTTCCCCCCGTGACCATGGTTTGCTGTAAAGCAGCCGAAACGTCGGGAATTAAAATAAGTAAATTAAACGCGATAAAATCCGTAAAAATAGTTTTATGGTTGAATTTTATTATAAAATGAACATAAAAATAATTATACTACTATACGGGGTAGAGCCACGCTGCAGCGCTACAGCTAGTGACTGCAGCACAACTGGGTTGATTTGAACGGTGAAGTACCACGCTCCTAGAGAATATAAGCGTAAAATAGCTCAGTGTATTCTGCTGTATTTCGTATTGTGAGCGGTAGAACCAGAGTAATCGACATAGCCCAACGGATTAGTAAGCTGAAATGGCAATGGGCCAGTCATATAGCTCGAAGAACCGACAACCGATGGGGGAGAAAGGTTCTCGAGTGACAGTTTCGTACGGTAGGCAAAGTATAGGGCAGCCTCCAGACTAGACTACTGGACTAATGGAGTGACGACCTGGTAAGACGTGCAGGAAGTCGATGGATGCAGGTTGTCCAGGACCGTGCTTTGTGGCGTTCCTTGGGGAGTTAGTAGTAGTATGTTCAGCAGTGGACTTGTAAAGGGCTGTAATGATGATGATGATGATGACCGACAGAAAAGCTATTTACTAGACTTAGCGCAGTGGCTAAACGTTTGGTTGCATTGCAGCGTGCCACAGGTTTAATCCTAGTACGTCAAAAAAAATCTTAGTAGGAAGTGAAAACCGACTTTTAATAAATGTATATATACATAAATATTATTGCATAATAGCTTCTGTAGTGGGTGCTAACACATAGTGTATTTAAGAATTAAGACCTGAAGTCGGAGCCAAGCAAGTGTATGTGAAAATAATTTTATGCTTTTAGTTTTTGAAGTCGATTTTTAATTTTAATTAAAATTTTAATTTTACCCTTTTAAGTGGACTAAGGAATATAACAAGCTCAAGGTAGCAACCAAATACTACTATACAAATACAAAATCTTCATCTCCTATTTTTTACAGTTAGGGTTGGATTTTATCTTTAAAGCTAGAACAACTGATTCTCGAAAACGGCTGAACCGATTTCAATGATTGTTTAAATTGGTTCAGCCGTTTTCGAGAAATAGGTGAACATAGTAGCAACGAGTACAAAAGCGAGCGAGTACAAAAAAACATACCTTTCAAATATAAAAACTGCTCCTTTTTTGAAGCCGGTCAAGAAGTACATGTATTGTATATTTATAATGGTTTGTGGAGGTGTCTTTAAAAAATACCCGAAAAACTTGAGAAATTTCTAGTATTGGATAAATGAATTCATCCAGTTGCGCAAAGTTTTATGTTACAATAAAATGAGAAACAAGTTCCACGATAGGTTCGCCTTAATCCAATTTTTAACACGGTCGAAAGTATAAAACACAAAAACACTTTCACCAAAAAATCTTTCAAAGTTTGCAACTTATCGCCCAGATCCTACAAATCTATAATACCACTCAACTGCAAACATGATCATTTCGTATTATTTTACAAATATCTCAACAATCTTTAAATATAATAAACAAGCCGTGAAGTCAGAACAATAAAAGCAATTTATACCAAGAGTTGTGAAGGAAAAGAAAAATAACAGCAATTCTTAAATAACATTTTTCTCAATAGCAGTTATTTTTATTATATCAACCGATACATAATTTGTTTTGCTTTTGAATTTATTATTCTGAGCTCCATACTTATTTTTTTTATATAAGAGGGGGCTAACGAACATGCGGCTCACCTGAAGGGAAGTGACTACCGCCGTTATATTAATATCTTCTTCTTTATCATCAGTTCGTAAAAGTCCGTTTTTATAATTATATCTTATATTTACGCGAACACTACACATTGAATAAAACTACTTTTATGGATTTTATCGCGTTTAATTATGCTTATTTTTTAATACTCGCTTTGCAGCACCCATGCTTACGGGGGACTGAGGTGATTGACGTCCCGATGTCAGAGTTAACTCAGAGTACCTTCAGCTTTTTAATTATTACTTTTGGTCCGATCTACGCAGAATGAACTTACTGTGTCTTGAAGTCTTGCAGTGGTATGCTTGGGCTTAGTTTTAATTTTATTAATTACATGATCCCAAGTAGATGGTAGTACCCAGCCTCCTTCCCTATTGAAATTAGGATGTTTTTTTTAAATTTTAATAGCCTCTCGTATTATCCTTGGCCGGAATCGATGTTCTTTCGCGAGGATTTGTGGTCTATTAAATCTGATGTAATGGCGGGGGCCGTCTAAGATATGATCACAAACTGCTAGGCTTCCCGGAGCGTTGGTGTTTCACGTCAGCTTTGTGTTCTTTTACGTGGGTTTTAATAAATCGTTTTGTTTGCCCTATATATGCGAGACCACATTCACAATCAAGCTTGTGCACTCCTGCATCCTGTAGAGGAATATTACACTTGACGGATGGTAAGAAGTGACTAATCTTCTTCAGCGGCTTGTAGAATGTTCTAATAGAAGCTCGCTTCAAGATGTAGTCAATCTTGTCTGTGACACCTCAGACATATGGTAGTACAGCAGGGACACGCTTGACTGTAGCCGGCTTCACTCAGTCACTGTGACGTAGGCGTGGGACCCGAAGCTTGTTGTCGTGCAGAACCTGCTTGATGTGCTGTAGCTCAGCGGCCAGATGTTTGCTGTTACAGATCCCTCGTGCTCTCTGTAACAAATATTTCCCAACGGTAGCTACCTGTGAAGGATGATGGTGAGATTCACCGTTTAAATATCGGTTTGTATGGGTCTTTTTTCTGTACACAGTGTGACCTATGGTGTTGTTAGGATTTCGGATTACTAGCACATCTAGGAAAGCTAAGGAATTATTTGCTTCTAACTCCATGGTAAATTTAATTTTAGAGTTTATGGAATTGATGAAGATGTTCTAAAAATGCAGTTATTTTGCCTGTTGGTAAAATTGTGAAAGTATCGTCTACGTACCGCTTGTAGAACCTTGGAGTTAGAGGTGCAGTAAGGAGGGCTTTCTCCTCAAAGTCCTCCATGAATATATCTTAATACTTTTTTATTCCCGACGTTTCGGGTGCTTTACAGTATCCATGGTTACGGGGGACTGTATAATAATATTCTTAATTGTATACCAAATAAGATTTATAATATTCCAATGTTTATCTACTATCAAAGTAATTAGATTTTCAAAGTATGAGGCCGTTTGAAGTTCTCACAACATATTAAAAATTTAACGGTTGGAAGGGAATGAAAATGAGGCTGTTAACGTTGCGTTTAAATGTACTTTAGTGCTTTAAAATCCAGTTTAAAGATACTATAAATCTAATGGTAAGGTATGTGAAACTGATATTAAACATATTATATACGTCTTTAGTACACTCATCAATCAAGTGGGAAAAGAAAATATATAAAAAATATGTGAAAAAATTTTAAAAAAAGGTATCAACCGTTCTGAAAAAAAAATACCGTTATAAACCGGCTATTTATAATATAAGGGAGCAATCGCTGAACAATCTGATCCAATCCAATAACATTGAAGTAACATTTATTTACATAACATTGAACTATACACAATATTAAAAAAAACTGTAATAAAAAAATAAAACTAAAAACTAAGTTTAATTAACCTCAAATCCAGTTGTGTAACAATTTATGTCTACTTAACGTAGTCGTAATCGTAAATAGTCGTAGTCATAAATATCTCTTAATATCATTTTTAGTGCCGCGGGATATTTTCCTTGTGGCGTTATTGAAAGACGTTGCCGGGTTCTCCAACTTTGGCTGTGATCGTCGCAATATTTTTACTTTGTCTTAAAAAATTAGGGACGAACTTTATCCAATGCGGGAGTGCAGTGCAGTTTTTTTATAGTATAAGGGTGGTTTTGACGGCTCCGTGGCGCAGTGGCTTAGCAATTGAGTTGCAGCGCTAAGGGCCGCGGGTTCGAATCCCGCATGGAACAAGTATTTGTATGGCCTACAAATAATTGTTCCGGGTCGGAATGTTTGTCCTTGTGCAATTTATGTTTGTAAACTGCGCTCACGATACAGGAGAAGATCCTAGTGTGGAGGTTACGTTTAAAAAAAAACGAGCACACAGTACACCCGATGGTAAGTGATATCATACATTAATAATGGACTAAAATAGAACACCTCGTTACCAGTATAAAGGATCTCCGGTTCTCTACACATATCATACGAAATACAGCATTATTCTGCTGTTTTACGCTGGTATCCTGTGAGATTTATGCTAAAGGTAATAAAAGCTTGTAAAAATTATGCGTCGAAACTTTCCTCCAAAATCCGACAGCTGCTTCTAAAATATGCATATGAATATATTGTTTACAAATAAAAATGTTGGCAAAACTTAGAAACTAACTTTGATTCTAAAAAGCTATTTATGAAGTTACTACTAACAAGTTGTTCTAGAATATACATTAAATTTACATGTTCAATGAAAATTTCGTATGGCTAAGCCACATGTTTTCGGCAAATGCAATTATGATCCATAAGAGCACCACGAGCTCGTCCAGTTTTGATGAATGTATTTAAATGCGCATATTATACTGCGTTATTCACTTCCCATTTTGCTTCTAACCAAAATTTTGCCGCAGAGACACATTCGTTTGCATATTTTGTATGTTCCACTATTATTTTGTTTGCGTTATATGAGTAGAAATATAGGAAGCTACGAAAATAGTTTTTTTTTATTTAGCATATAAACTCACACACATTACACAGAGGGGTAGACAGAGACTACGGAAAGAACACCTCTCTCGCTTCTTTCACGTCCATATATCTACGCAAACAGGCTCGTCGAAAGTGCTCTTAATTTGGTTCATCTTTAATATATTGCCGATTTAGTCGATAAACTTCGGTAAACCGCGATCCGAACAAATCAGGAGATGAGCAGCAGCGTCGTCTTAGTAACGACTAAAAATAAAAAACTGCGGTTACCAACCTGCTTGCTAAGCATGGCAACTATGGAAAATATCCCCCCCATGAGGCAATCTATGGGGGAGGCCTATTTTCGCCAGTGAACTTTAGTAGGCTGCAAAGGTTACTCATTATAAGTCAGTACTAGACCACAGGGTAGCGGGTGCTATGCATAGACAACTGCCCAATCTAGGGGGACCAAGGGAAGAAGTGCGTCACCTCTATGCAGGAGTGATACGGTCCATAGCCTTGTACGAGGCGCCTGTTTGGGCGAAAAGGTTGGCCATCCGACGCTGTAGAGCTAAAATCTATAGGATGCAGCGGAGGATGGCCATACAGATCGTGCGAGGATACCGCACGATATCCTTTGAGGCGGCGACAGTCCTGGCTCGCTTTCCAGCTCTGGACATACTGGCGGACATGGATGCGAGGGTGTACGACCGGACGCGCGTCCTCCCCAGAGCGTCGGGAGTGAGCCAGATGAGGTGTTCGAAAGAGTTAAGCGGCAGCATTATGCGCGCAAACGTTGTTGAAGCAATCCTGCCGCACTTTGAAGCCTGGATGCATCGAAGAACAGGAAGACTCACCTGCAGACTTACACAGATAATGACCGGGCACGGGTGCTTCGGTGATTATTTGTGTAAGATCGGACGCGAAGCGACGGCGAACTGTTTCCACTGCGATGGGCAGGAACAAGTCTCCGCATCCCATACGCTGGCAACATGCCCAGCGTGGGAACGGGAGCGGACGTCCGGCCAGCAGTCGTATCGGCGATGCCGAGCAGGGACTCTGCGTGGAGGGCCGTAGCCGCCTTCTGTGAATCCGTTATGGTCCAGAAGGAGACTGCTGAGCGGTGTCGGGAGAGAACAGATCCCGCTCGGAGACGACGTCGCCAAAACGTTCGTCACGGCCCTTCCCTTGATGATAGTGTTCCCCTACCAGAAACGGGGCCTCGAGGGTTACGGGCGCTCGGGGCGGGGGCCCCGAGCGTCCAGTGATGTAACACCTGACGAGGACGGTGACTCGAAAGTGGTCTCGAGCACCGTGATAGCATTGCGAGGGTGCTGGGGGCAGTAAGGACTGCCCCCGAGACGTGCTTTAATAGAGCAAAGCGAGAGAGGGGCCCAGTTGCGTTCGGAACGGATATCCCGGGACCCCTCATATACGCTGATGGTGACCACCGTGGGGTTCACCATCAGCGTATATGTTGTTGCCCCCACAGCAGAAGGTATCCATGGGAATTTCCCCACGAAAAAAAAGACCACTATCTCACTTGATGGTAGTGGTGGTAAGGTGGACAAAACCCTAACCATAAAGCATCACGTCTTGGCTTAACAAAAGCATATTCACTTTTATCTTGAATTGTAATAATAACAAAAGCTTAAAGTTTTGATACTCTAAAAAAAATTTTGTTACTTATTTAGCGTGCTTAAAAATTGCATCATAACCCCGTAAGAAATGTCAGTCATTCACGGAGAAATGCACACGAATATATTATAATAAAATTTCTTATGATATTTTATTAAAACCCACTGACGGTACGCAAAGTGAGACCTCCACGGATAAGAAATCATTATAATAAATCCAATCACTAGTGCAGAAATAATTTTATTTTCATACGAGGTCTCTTCAACAATTTTATAAAGTCCTCTTCTTCAGTTCAGTTCAGTAATACTGACGAATAATTTTACGCCCTCGACTGCACTCAGACATTTAAATTTATCGTTTTAAGTACTTCTTAATAAATGCTTTGTTCCTATTGATTTGTTGTAAAATATTTTCTATATTAGTAATATTTAACGTTTAATTCAAATTTTAACAACATAATATATATTTTTTATAAATAATAATTTCAAATTATCATATATTTATACAATAGAGTGACAAACGAGCACACAGTGCACCTAATTGAAGTGTATGCTGCGGCCCGTAGACACCTACATTTACCATATCTCAATATTATATAAAAGTCAATTGCTATCCGTTAGTCTCGCTAAAACTCAAAAACGCCTCGACCGATTTTGATTTAAAAAAAAATTGTGTGTATGAATGGGTCCCTAGATGGTTTAGATTCAAATTTGGACCCGGTAGTGGCGCTGTTCAACATCACCCTTGCGAAGCCGCACACTGGATCTAAAATCGCGTTTCGAAGACTTAGAGCTTTTAAGTTTTAAGTGTCGTTTTTTAAGCTTGAAATGGCTTCTGTTCAGTATTACTATGGTCAAAAATGTTACACGAACTTAAAAACTGAGGACTTATGATTTTTTTTACGAAATAAATGAAATAATATCTATGCATCATTCATCCATCATCTGACATACTTCATCTATCTTACCATCCATTCCTCCTCTTACATTCAACGTAGCGAAGCGGCTCTCCGTGGGCCGCTTTTCGCCCCCGCGAGAAACGGGACGTGATGGGTGGCGAACCACATTGCCGCCATTTTGGTTAATTAAATTATTTTTATTATTATCCATTGCGTTCCCACGAATAACGAGGGAAAGGTTTGTCCTCCCTAGCAGAGCCCCGCATGCCAGGGTAAGGCTGGCCTAATTCTGGAGTCGCCCGGTCCCAGGGCAGTGTGGCACGCTAACGACTAGGCTTGCCCCTAGCTATGCATCCATCCGCGCGGCAGACATTGGATTAGCGGAGAGGGTAGGAATAGGGAAAGGGAAGGATAGGTGGTGTGACAAGGAAGATTGGTAAGTTAGAGTGGGAAATAGGAAATGTAGGATATTACCGCCCATGAGGGCAAGGGATAGGACAGTAATAGCTAGGGAAGCCGGGGTCGCATACCCGTATACTATACCACAACTACCAGACAGGTAAATTGGAATGAGTATCCCATGACGAAAAATCCTTTATGAGCAGTCGGAAGGTGTCTAACAAGGCCCGTTTGGCTGTGCATGAGGGGTGTTGGTTCCGACACTCATGTACGGAAGTGAAAGTTGGGTATGGCAGAAGAAACATGAAAGCAGAATAAATGCAGTTGAGATGAGAGCGTTAAGAAGTATGAAACAAGTTAAATTGAGTGACAGGATAAGAAATAGTGAGATAAAGAAACGTTGTGGTCTGAAAGAAGATGTAGTGACAAAAATTGAGAAAGGTATGCTGAGATGGTTTGGCCATGTCGAGAGAATGAATGAAGAACGATTGACGAAAAAAGTGTATAAGGCGAGTGTGAATGAAAGTGTTGGAAGGGGTAGACATAGGCGGACGTTTCTAGACCAAATCAGGGACGTTTTGAAAAAAGGCCAGGTCAAGAGTACCCTAAACCGAAGAGCATGTATGAAGGGAATAATGAAAGTGGACGAAGCGAAACAAGTATGTAAGGATCGTAGCAAGTGGAAATAAGTGGTCTCTGCCTACCCCTACGGGAAAGAGGCGTGATTATATGTATGTATGTATAAAAAAATGAAATAAATGTATCGAGCAGAAACGAAAAATCAGTATAACCCTGGAATCGCAAAATTGCGCATTATATCCTTACAGGGGGTTATAGTACTAATTATTTATATTTTTTGACATACTTCATATTACGGGAAATACTCCTCTTCTTTTCTTAAAAATCGTCAAAAATAATAAAATAATTTTCTTATTTTTCGAACTTGTTTTAAATGCAGAAAGATAACTGATACGGTTTTTTTGCTTAAAATATGTCAGAAGAAAGGTTTATTACAACATCAAACCACCCCTCATCCGATGGTAATAAAAAATATCTTTGATTCTACTGAGGTCTTCTAAGAACTAAACAGAAAGCAATAATAAAACCATTAGTGTTTGCTCGTACTACTAATGAGTCGTAATCAGATCTTTTTAGAACACATTAATTAATAATGATTTTTATATTCAAAAATATTATTTATTTACGTTATAATAAGAAAGGCAACAGAAATTGTTATACACATGGTGTTTTATATGTTCGAAAATAAATAAAAATATGTTTACAAAATAAAAGTTATAAAAAGAAATTAAACTCACCCTACCATAGCCTAATTTTCTTTATCGCTTTCATTGGAATCCGATTCCGAATCTGACTCTATGTTGGTCATATCCAAAAATTCAATTTGAGTTTCCTGAATCTCTATTAAGTCTAAATTCTCACTGAATAGTGACTGTTTTTTTTTGGCATCCATATGAGGTCTTCTTGCGCTAATAAAAGGATCGGAAGTTAGGATAAGCCTATTAAGGATATCTTCGTTAGAAGATTTTCTACTCTTTTTCCGGGAATGATGTTCCCGAAACCTCCTAAAATCTTTGTTCCGAGCTTCTGAAGCTTCTTCTGATAGGCTCGCAATTGGCACAATTGCATTGCGTTCGATGATATCTGCTCCATGAATCAGCAACTTATGAACGGTCGGTGATATGTAGTACCGACCATATAATTCCACGTACCTTTGGGCTGTCTTATATGTAAAATCTTTGAATTTGGTGACATCGATTACCTCTCCAGATGTTATGGCTTGCAAAATCACAGCAAATCTGCGGACAAGCTATTTGTCCAAACCAGTGATAGTCGCAGTTTTATCGGGAAACTCAAAAAATCTTCTTGCCGTGTTCCCATCGTTTGTGGTTTCCGATCCTTGTTTGACAATGTCCACTAATAGATTAAGATCAGCTTTACATCAGTCCTGAATAATTTTTTTCTTGATTCTAACATTTCTTTGTGTTCATCTCCTCTTGCAGCCCACTTTTTAAAATCGAGTCTGTACGAAATGTGTAGTAGACACTCCATGGAATTAATACGGGCATGTAGCGATGACAATCCGAATTCATATACATCTGTAGATGCGCTTTTGGATGATACCAAATCAAAATTGTTCATTTCTGTTAGTTTGGCTAAACAGATGTAGCACGTTGCACTTGATTTTGCTTCTGAGAGATAAGTACAAATCTTACCATCAATCATTGTCAACGTCAGTTTATGATCAACTTTGTATATATCGC
This sequence comes from Parnassius orleans, assembly GCA_029286625.1. Taxonomy (NCBI): domain Eukaryota; kingdom Metazoa; phylum Arthropoda; class Insecta; order Lepidoptera; family Papilionidae; genus Parnassius; species Parnassius orleans. The sequence goes on along the minus strand of JAGSMP010001015.1, from coordinate 143,671 downwards.
ACTTGGTGGGGGTTAGAGCTGCAATTTCTTCATCCATTTTTCTCTTTTGATCGATCACCAATGCTTCGCTTTCCTTCACAAAACTGAACTGCACTGGACGACAATATGAAGTTGAATTGGGTTTCGGATTCGTCCAAAGAGTAATATCTCCGTCCGCGTCATCGACAGCCAGTTTAAGAGGCACCAAGGAGGTCATAAAGATACTAGACTCATCTTGGTCCCCGTCCATTTTCTGCTTATATCGGCTCTAACTGAAAGCACCATCAAATCCCCATTTTGATAGAAGAGTCAACTGCTTGTCTGTAACTTTTTGAACAAAGTGTCAAGGATTCTCTTCACCGTGACATCAAGCAATGCTTGAAGCGTTATCTTAGCTGACGAGTCTGTTACAGTTACAGATTATTTCGGCGGATAACACTGCAATTTTTCCTGTTGGATCTTGTAGTAACACGGATACATGTCTTCAGCACCTTCTCGAATTGTAATTTCCCGCAAAGTGATGTATTGCCACTTACTTAATTTTAAAGAAAGCATCAGGCCCAGTGCTTTTTCTGGCGTAAAAGCTGACGAAAGGGGTTTTTTAATCATTTTATTAAATTTTGCAGCTGCTTCAGGATTTTTGAGCATATGATCAATAGCGGAAGCGATATCGTCACGATCATCTTCTTTCATAAGTTTTTCAGCTGAATGCAGCAATTCTATTAGGTCTTCGCCTGTATGTTCGCTAGACCTTCTCTTTTCCTGCTTTGTTCCTAGATCTTTGAAGGGATTTCGAGATATTTTTGTTATCGTTGCAACTGAGGATGAAGTTGAAGGATTTGCAGTTGTAAAATCTTCACTAGATGACTCTTCTTGGCGTTGTTGAAGGATAGTATGCACGCAACTTGGCCAATCTACATTAGCCTCTAGCCAATGTTCGTATTCTTTCCGAAAGCTTTTACTATTTCGACCGGTTGTCTTCCACCTCCGTTCAGCAGAAAGTGTGAATCTCCGACAAAATTCTCTGAGAGTAACAATGTCTTCTTCAGAAAGCGTAATACCTAATCGAGTTAGTACTTCGCTAAGCAATACTTCATGATTATATGAAGTATTCTGACTTTTCAGAATTGTAACTAAATCCAGATTAGTAGTTAAACTTTCCATATTGTCAATCACTGATGTTCATAATTGAGAAGTTCAGAAGAAACTGATGTAATAAATATGTTTTTGGCCTATTTATGACCGTTTACTAATGATCTATCAATGCCACTTTATTTATTAAGTAGGATGAAGAACAAGAAGTATTAGTAATTAGCTTTTTGTAAACTACTGCTAATTAAGAGATTATTAATTACCTACAAAATCCCGTATCCATTGTGTCCAGCTTTTGTAAATTAATGAGTTCTTAAAAGATCTGATTACGACTCATTAATAATACGAGCAAACACTAATGGTTTTATTATTGGTTTTTGCTTAGTTTTTAGAAGACCTCAGTATAATCAAAGATATTTTTATTACCATCGGATTATTTATCTCAGTCAATAACTTCTACTTACTACTAGCTTAGTGCTTCCAACAATTACCGGTATAGGTGTGACATGGACGTTACACCTGACTTTTGTTTTGTGAATATTTGATAGCCATGACGATGACCATGACGATGAACATGACGATGACCATGCCGATGACCATGACGATGACCATGACGATAACCATGACGATAACCATGGCGATAATCATGACGATGACAATGATGATGACGATGACAATAACCATGACCATGATCATGACGACATTAATTTTAAAATAACATTTATAAATAGCGACCCGCTCTGACTTCGCCTGGTTTATTCATTACCTTCATTACAGCCCCTCACAAGTCCACTGCTAAACGTAAGCCTCCCCCAAGGAATGCCACAAAGCACGGTCCCGAGCCACTTGCATCCATTAACTTCCTGCATGTCTTACCAGGTCGTCACTCCATCTAGTGGGGGGACGCCCTACACTTCGCCTGCCGGTACGAGGCTGCCACTCGAGAACCTTTCTTCCCCATCGGTTGTCGGTTCTTCAAACTATACGGCCGGCCTATTGCCACTTCACATTACTAATCCGTTGGGCTATTTCGGTTACTCTGGTTCTACAGTTCTGGTGTCACGCAGAGAAACCCTGAACATAGCCCTCTCCATAGCTCGCTGAGCGATCTTGAGCTTCCTCATACGGCTAGCAGTGAAGGACCACGTCTCATATTCATAGGTCATCACTGGCAACACGCACTGGTTATACAATCTAGTTTTGAGGTTTTGAGGTATGCCTGACAAGAATATGTGTCGTAATCTTCCGAATGCTGCCCAGCCGAGTTGAATCGGTCGATTTACCTCTCGGTCGAAGTTGGACTTACCTAGTTGGACTATTTGTCCTAGGTAAACATATTCGTCAACAACTTCGAGCATATATTCCCAACAACTACCGGCATAGGTGTGACATGGACGTTAAACATGATTTTTGTTTTGTCCATGTTCATCTTAAGACCTATCCGGTGGGAGACACTATTGAGGTCATTGAGCATAGTGCTTAGGTCCTCCAGCGATTCTGCCATGAGGACTATATTATCGTCGGCAAATTGAAGGTGAGTGATGTACTCGCCATTGACGTTAATACCGTATCCTTTCCAGTCCAGTAGCTTGAAAACGTCTTCAAATGCAGCGGTGAAGAGTTTCGGGGATATTACGTCACCCTGTCTTCCATCTTCCACCTCTCTGCAGTCTGGTTTATTAATGTGGCGTTATTTAGAATTAAGGTAATCATTAAAAACCATTCTTCTTAATTTTAATAGTCAATTTTTTGCATAAAATTTCATCTAGATCACTCTCTATTTGTTCGTGAAGTTTTATTACAATCGGTTGAGCCATTCAGATTCTCGGACAGACAGATAAATTAAAATTTTAAAAATGGTTACTCATGTCTCAATAGCATGTAAATAATTTATACAAAAAATATTAACATACAAAATCAACAATAATAATGAAGACCTGTCATAGCTCAGAAATCAAATAGCTTTTTTACGTGGTAGAGCCATGCTGCAGCTATATTATGGTTGTAGCACGAATGGGTCGGCTGGACCGGGGAAGGACCACGCTTTCACAGAATACCAGCGTAAAATAGCAGCTTAATGCTGCTGTGTTTCGTATGGTGAGTGTAGAGAACCGGAGACCCTTTTTTACTGGAAACTAGGCATTCCATCTTAGTCCTCAGGTGTGACAACGCACCTGCATTTAGATTCTTAATTGAGGATAAATGTAGATGTCTATGGGCCACAGCAACCACTTACCATCAGGTGGACTGTGTGCTCGTTTGTTACCCTATACTATTAAAAAAAAATTAAAATTGTAATTTCTTTAAAAAAATCTACGTTTCTTAACTGCTTTTCTCTCAGAGATTTTTGTTATGGCGAAACGGTGTAGATTTTGATGTTCGATAAGAGTTGTAAACAACCCTAAATAAAAAGTTTAAGTGTAAGTAAAAATTTTTGACTTTGACTTCGAATATAGTGTATTATTTTATGTAAACAAATTGCTTTAATTAAAAAACAAGATTTAATAGATTAAATATAAGTAATTAATATTTATTGCACGAACCCATATCAAATATAAATCCTCCACTTTAAGGCAACAAATATATTAAATAAAATTTGTTCTACATGATTCATTCATAAGAATTCATTGTAACAAACACTTATTTTCCACTCCAGTAACAGAATGAAACAAAATTAAGACCTATACTTTGAAGAAAATCCCATTAAATCAAATGAGCTTTGAAGAAGGCGAATGATTTAAATTTAATTTCTACTAGAAATTCACTGTAAAATTTAATTTTGGAGTAAATTAATATTTTATGAATGGCACCATTCATTAACAGTTTTAATGTACAGCACTTGTTTATTTGATAACATTATTATAGCACTAATTTTAAATAAAGCGATAGAAGAGTGCCTAATGGTGTAGTGCACTAGGGGTACATTACCATAGTTGCCACGCTTGGCGAGCGAGTTAGCAACTGCAGTTTTTTTTTTATTGTTATTTTGCTGTTATCAGAAAGTTGCTGTTGCCCATCTTCTGCCTCAGTTTCCGTCTGTCGCCTCTTACGACACCCACGGGAAGATATGAGGTAGTGGGTATCCTTGCCCGCCACTACACGGGAATTATTTGCATGCTTAATTAAATATAAGCCATTATCGGCTTAAAAGTATACGAGATCACTGCTAAAAGTATATATAATTTAATGAGCTGAAGTTGGAGACAATTTTGATTATAATATAAAATATAATAGGTACATAAAATTGTCATACCTATAAAATCAAAATAGCTCTAAAAATTAAACTGAGAACCTCGTTCTTTTTTTTTAATTGTTTGAAAACATTAGATATAGTTTTAATTCAGAAATTTCTTGCAATAAAAATAAATGATGTGAAAATATTATGATCTAGTATAAATATATGATACGAGTATAGTCTCACTTTTACAGAATTAAAATCTTATGGTTTTAAAGACTTAAAATTTATGATTTAATTTAACTAAGCCCCTGCATAAGGTCGAATTTGTAGCCATTATCCGTTTAAATGAACCTTAATTAAAATACTAAAACGAGTTTTATATTAGCAATAAACACATATTTTATGATTTCATCACAATGTATATTTTTGGATAATCAAAAAAAACCCGACCCCAGTTATCATTTTTTCTGATTGAAACTTAATATGGGACCGTATTATAATTTTGTGATAGTATACTTTTTCGATTAAAATATAATTAATGTTACGAATTAATAAACTTTACTTAGTTGTTCCATTTATGATTCCCTAACTATTAAAGTCGATGTTGAAATATTGTATTCAAAATACAAAATAAATATCGAGTGATTTTTTGGCTTACGCACTTGACAAGTTTACTATCTCTCACGCCCAACACCTAAAGGGGTAGGCAGAAACTACTGACTTCCATTTGACACGATCCTGACACACTTCTCTCGCTTCTTTTACATTTATTTATCTACATACATGCTCTTCGGTTAAAGGTACTCTTTATTTTGCTTATCTTCAATATATTGCCAATTGGGTCAATAAGCTTCCATCTAGGGCGACTCTTGCCGACTCTCTCACTTCCATCTGCAACATAAATTTGCTTTGTAACTCTTTCATAATACATTATTTTACGTATACGAATCACCGAAGCATTCCTTTTTTCACAACATCTTGCAAACCACACTTTCCTCTTTTCACACAATTTCTCACCATTCCCAACTTATCATTCAGATTCATCCCTTATACATATACTTCATAAGCGTTCGTCTAAGGAAAGTGTTAACTAGATTCGTGGATCGATGTGTAAGCGCCGCAACATCATAACCGAGTCCGAGAGTATAATGAAGCCTTAGCCGAAAGTTTAGCGACTGAGCTAACTTTAAATATAAGTAGTGCAGTAGCGGCATAAGACAATCTACTATCCCGATTATACCCGTTAAAGGCGACAGAGAGGATTTGAAACAGGAGATGGGCAGCGGCTTACTGATAACAAAAAACTGAAAATAATTAAAAACTGCAGTTACCAACCCGCCAAAAAAGCCAAGCGTGGCAATAAGGGCAAATATTCTCCGTATGATGCAATCTATGGAGGAGGCCTTTGTTCAGCAGTGGACTTTTGATAGGACATCTTTTGATAGGATATTTACATTTACTTCTATTCACACATCTAACAGCGTTTAATAAAATATAATATACGTTCATGGGGTCGGTTAGTCAACCTGGCACATGAATCTTACTCATGAGCAGCTTTTGAGAGCGCTTATGAGATCTTTATTTTTCTCCAGTTCTTTTGTATTAAAGGTCACGCACTAGTTATCGCGTCTATTATGTATATGTCTATGTCTTCTATGCGTGGTAGAGCCATGCTGCAGCTATATTTGTAGTATAGTTGTAGCATGAATGGGTCGGCTCGACCGGGGAAGGACCACGCTCTCACAGAATATACCTAAAGTAGCAGCTTAACACTGCTGTGTTTCGTATGGTGAGTGTAGAGAACCGGAGACCCTTTTTACTGGAAAAGAGGCAATCCATCTTAGTCCTCACGGGTGACAACGCATCTGCATTTTGATTCTTTATTAAGGATAGATGTAGATGTCTATGGGTCACAGCAACCACTTACCATCAGGTGGACTGTGTGCTCGTTTGTCACCCTATCCTAAAAAAAATATTACTTTTAATTTTTATGGTACTTTTAAAATAAACATATATAATTTTTAAACATTCACAGACAAAAAGTTCCTTTTTTTAACTATATTGGAAGATAAGGGGAAGGTAGTCTAGACCATTTAGACCATAGTTATCTTAGACAAAATCCGACTATTGTTTTTAAGGAGTTTTTTTGTTTTGGTGATAAAACCCAAAATTTTACAGTTAATTGCTAATAATTGTCAGTTTTATTGATAATTTTTTTTAAATTAAAGTAATGTGTATGCAGTCTAACAAAACATGATCTGATAATCTGTGTCATCAGACATTTTTTGTACAGACACTAAGTTCACGAACATTTTCAAAGATTTAAAGAAACAGGTTTCAAGTTAAAGAAAAAAACGGATAGTGTTTTTTTTTGTTCAAACCTTTTTGAAAATATGCTTGGTTATAACTCTTTCATTTGAGGTACCATTTACTCGGATATGTCACAAATTATCAAAATTAGGACCTACAAACAAGGTTGAGGGACGAAATTTAAATTTTTAGGCAATCTAATAAAACAACATTTTAATTCAAATTATTTATTTATTGATCCACGAAATTATTGCCGCGATTCTTAACACAAGCACGGGCCTGTCGTCTTACTTCTGTTGTAGTTACTTTCAACATGTATATATCATCTCCAGTTTCATCGTTTTAAACGCTGGTCTGGTGACCGAGCGGGCCAGGGATGGGCCCATCTCTACCTATCCAGCTGTGTGGGAAGCAATTGTTTGTGTTCCCTTACAATTAACGTCCAATGCGCTGGACAGCCGTCTTGCTGGAAAATCACTTCTCGTTCTGTATTAAATATCGGAGCACCGAATTCCTCCACAAGCACTGAAAGATGATTTTCTAGAAACTTTAAATAATTGCTCCCATTTAAAGTATCTGGTAAGAAGTGAGGTCCAATCAACGTTCTGCCAATTACTCCAGCCCACACATTGACAGAGAATTTCCTCTGCGCCGACACTTATTTCGTCCAGTGTGTGGCTGTTTGTCAGCCCATTGGTGGAGTTTGTAAAATATTGTTATCCCTTCTCTAGTCTAGAGAATCTCTAGTCCACAAAATTAATTTCAAAAACCATCCATCTTTAATGTCTCTGTTGAGAAGGAAACGGCAGAATTGAATAAGCTACTGTGGGTATCTTGCTCTTCCAGATCTTGTACACCCGTTACATGAAACGGATATTTATCATTATGGTGCATTTTACTCCACACCTTCCATTGAAAAATGTTAAGATTTTGAGCTACTGCTCTGGTGCTGATATGAGGATCCGCTTGGAATGCTACCAAAATGTCTTGCTCAACGCTAAGATTATGTCTATCTGGGTTGAATCCAGGTTCCTTGCAGTGTAGCCCAACTTCAGCAAGCCGGAGAAACGACTTGTAAAGACTCTGCCAGTTGATACATTCGTCACGCCAAAGAATCACTGAAATCTGCTTTGTCATAGGACATAAAGCTGATATCCGCATATTCCTCATTGGGAAAAGTAGCCATAGTCACTTTAAAATTTAAAAACGGCGTAGGAGCGCACTAAATGTCAACTCAACACAATCACAATAGTCCAGAATCAACACGTGCAGGAACGCAAAGCTACAGCAATGGCTACGACTGGATACGGTGAAACAACACTGTCCAACATCAACACATGCAGGAGTGCTAAGGGCTACAACTGGACACAGTTAATTGCGAATCAGCGCGAATACGAAAACAACGTCAAGTCACAAGGGCACTTGTTACTTGACTAAATCAAAATAAGATGTGACAATGACGAGTCCCTTCATAGTCACAGACACTGAGTAAAGAAACACGACCTTGAGGCTTTAGTAACTAAGTCGAATTTGATGTAAAATAAACCAATGTATCCCTATTCTCAATTAATTGGGCATGCTACATGGAAAGATGCTTTATGACCGTCGCACCGCGCACGGCGGTCTTTGATTGGAGAATATTGTCAATTTGGTTCTAGTACGTGCACTAATTCTTAGAATTGAGTAACTCAGATATCAGTTAGTACACAAAAATTATGTATTTTGTTGTTTTATTAGTCTGCCTAAAAATTTTAATTTTCTCCCTCAATCTGGTTTTTAGGTCCCAATTTTAATAATTTGTAACATATCTGCGTAAATTATAACTCAAATGAAAGAGAAATAACCAAGCACGTTTTCAAAAATGTTTGAACAAAAAAAGCACCATCCGTTTTTAGGATTCCGTACCTTTAGGTAACCAACGGGATCCTGTTACTAAGCCTTCGCTGTCCGTCTGTCCATCCGCCCGTCCGTCCGTCCGCCCGTCTGTCGTCCGTCTGTCTGTTAGAGGTTGTATCTCTTGATCCGTAATAGGTAGACAGTTGAAATTTTCACAGAATGTGTATTTCTGTTGCCGCTATAACAACAAATAATAAAAATTAAAATAAATTAAAAATTAAAGGCGGCACCCTTACTAGAAACGTGGATTGGTATGGAACCCTTCATGCGCAAGTCCGACTCGCACTTCGCCGGTTATTTTTTAACTTTGCGTCCAAAACCTGTTTCTTTAAATCTTTGAGAATTTTCGTCAACTTAAAGTGTCTGTACAAAAAATGTCTGATGACACAGATGCATAAACCATGTTTTGTTAGATTGCTTACACATTACTTTTATTTAAAAAAAATTTAAATAAAAAACATTTATTAATAAAACTGGCAATTATTAACATTTAACTGTAAAATTTTGGGTTTTATCACCAAAAACAAACAAAAATTGTTTAAAAAATATAGTCGGACTTCGTGTAACATAACTATAGCCTTAATGGTTCTAAATGGTCTAGACTACCTTTCCCTTACAGCTTGCACCTATCTTCCAATCATTCTGTAGATGTTTAACAAAGGGCTCTCAACAAATGTTTTCATTGGGGTTTCTTTTATCATTCAACGTACTAATTCTCTTTTTATGAGCTCGTTAATTGCCAGTACTGTCTTCCGAACCTAGCCTGTTAATGGATATTATAAGTTTAAAAAAATATTTCATACAAATTTCATTACGTGACTAGGTTCTATAGGTACTATTGAAGGTTTGTAGGCGTTTAATAAAGAAAATTAGACTCAATACACTAAGAAAACAAAAGTAATTCAAACATCGTTAGGCGATGTTAACCGTATACTGTGGCTGTTTAAATTTGTTTTCATTATACTTTAAACTGGATAGTTGCGAAACTCTACCTTAAGTTTCCGTGTACAATCTGTTACAGTAAACAGTGTTTCTAATTGTTCAGTAAAGTACTTAAAGTTGCAGTCCTTTGTGAAAAGCTGTTAGAGGGAATACTTACTCTAATATGAACTCACTTATGTGCTATTATTCTGTGGAAATTAAGCAATTCCTTACTTGAGCTTTTATTTGTAAAGAAACTCCTATTACTTCAGAAACTGTGAAAGCCCTCTTGTTGAAAACATATTTTGAAAAAAAAATGGTATTTATCTAGTGATACATATAATAAGACATATTTATAATAATAATCATTATTATCTTTACTTCAGACTGTATACGTCTATAATAGTGTTAGTTACGACTTATGCAATTATGTTATAGTCTAATCTAAGAAATGCTAGTAATAAGATTAATATAAATAAATTAAAAGTAACAAATTCAAAAAATGTATTATTGAATTAAAAAAACATTTTAGGACTTTGTCTAACGCTATTTATCAGTTTCTGTCGTGCATAACATGCAATGCCATCTAGTGTCTCATTAAAGGGCTATCCACCTTATCTGCAAAACTTTCATTAGCAAGTTGGCGAGCTATAAAAAGAGGGGGATAGCTTATAATTTTCAACGTTACTTTCGTAACGATGTTCACCTATAAAAGTTTTATCTAACCAACGAACAGAAGTGACGGGCCCCGGCTCTGACGGCTAACTCGTGTCGTTTCTGGGCGGTAAGAACATGTTTATCCGAACCGGGGGCTCAATTAAAACGATCGGAGCGTAGGTGGCTGCTTTTACCACTGGCGGGTTAGAATGTGTCTCGGCGCCCTCGAAGTAGCATTGAGACGTTTCCTTGAAGTATTCTGAGATTGACGGAAGTTCGCAATCCCTGTGAAGTTCGGAAATTCGCAGATACCGTCTGGCTCCAGTGGGATCACAGCGTAAGAGAATCCATCACCTATTTTGCTCTGTAAGTGTCGTAAGAAAAGATTATAAAAATTCCAGAAGTCTCCCGATGCAGTCGTATTTAGAGTTTTCACCAAAAGCAAAATACCGCGATAGGTGAAAGACAGTAGCGTTAAAGGTGCGAGACGACTGGTACTGCGATCGTCAATTTGCCTGCCAACAACTAAGACAAGTCGGCCTAAGCCTTACAACAGGGGAAGTCCATACTCAGCTGTGGTATTTTGTTTGTTTAGTTTGGTTTGATTGATGACGAAAAAGAAGCAACATGCTGCCAGGGCGCGACAGCAACTCGATTCTTGAAGCAGATTATTGTTCTAATTTGTGGGCTTAGGGCGATGTTCATGACGATTGTGTTAGCGAAAAGTATTGTTTACTCATGATATTTTTTTTTCTTATTTAGAATTCTAAATTAGCCGTTATGCCAGAATTTGTCGAAGGTTTTCGCTACGTCGAAAAATACGGAGTCCATGAAGGATAGATTTTTAATTTATTAAGTACATCAGAATTTGTACTTGCAATCAACAATCTTATTCATGCAAACACCGGAAATCAAAGTGAGATTGCTAGTATATTATGAAATATTATTACGTGGTAGAACCATTCTGCAGCTGTATTATGGGTAATTTCATTTTATTACTGATGCACTTCCAATTTGTAGCTCACACAGAAAACCAGCGTGAAATAACAGCTTAATGCCGCTGTGTTTCGTATGGTGGTAGAGAACAGAAAACCCTTATTGAAACGGGGCATTCAATTTTTGTCCTCAGGAGTGATAACGTATAAATTAATTTTGATTCTTAATCGAGAGTAGATGCAAATGGGGTAACTGTTACTTTATAAAAAATATAAGGCAAACGTCCAGCCTAAGTTACTATTGCATTTTCATACCTACCTATAATAAGAAAAAAAATTGCTAGAGCAAACAAAAGTTAACTACCAACATGACATCCAATGACGTGTAAATATCAAACGTTTAGGCTAGGTTCACACGGCATTGTCCTGCATGTTTTTTGCAGTATACGTCTTAACAAATAAATAGTGGCACATACATTGTACACAGAACCATTCACACGTCGTTTGTACTGCAGAAAATCGTACACCGTTTATAAGTTTAAACGAATACTCATCGGACTTGTCAAGCAAATCGAACTTTAACGTATTCGGTTTGCAGTGCACATAGTATAGCTCTGTCGCTTTCACATGGTGCCATTTTAATACGTTTTTTGTCAACCTAACATGCAATTAGTACCTGAGCGTCTTTTGGAGGGGTCGTGCGTATTTTATGTTTGTCATTTCAAAATGGTTGACGAATCTTCTATGGACAACGCATTATTAATTTCTTTAGTGGAACAAAAGCCCGTTTTGTGGGATAAAACTATGGACCTTTATGAAAATCGCGTCGCAACTCAAGCGGCTTGGAAAGAAATCATCATAGTAATTGATCCCAATTTCGAGACAAAGGAAGAAAATATAAGACAAGCCTTCGGTATGTATCTTTTATTATTAATAATAAAATTGTTTTACATCATATTTTACTTAACTCTATTTATGTTTTACTTCGTTTTAAATGTATTCGTTTTGCCATGGAACAAATTCTTCGTTTGATAAAAAATTATGACTAAAAGTAGATCTTACGCTGTTCGCTTGAACGTTTCGAACTGAAGTACTTTGAATATTTTCAAATAGTAGAGGATTTGTCACATCTTCAAAATTGTGTCCATCATGTTCACGAACGTAATTGTGTAATACATGCATGCTTTTACGATTTCTATCATAAGACTTGGTGAAATATCAATAACCTTATGTAGGATTCTCCATTTTCTGGCTAAGATACTAAAAGCATACTTATACTTATACTTATGTATATAGCAAACAGTTATCCTTTCTGCAGAAAGTAATAGAACCTAAAGAGACAGTAAGCAATGTTATTACCAAAAATAACAACACAGAATCCGAAAACCAGAAAAATAATTCTGAAGGAAACGAAATATTGGAAACAAACTCTATACAAAAACAAAAAAAAACGACACATTGGAAACAAATTCTATATAGATACACGATAATATGGCGACAACGAGCCCAGAACCTAAACGTATATCTAAAAGACCTATGTAGAATGCTGTTAGTCCTCTAGATGCGAAGATGACGAAATTTAGGGATTCTCATTTAAATAATGAACCTAAAACAATGAATTGGCATCTTTAATTTTTTTATGGCATATTATCATCATTACATAAGTTTGACGAAGATGAAGTCATAAAATTCCAAATGGCAGTGCTACAAATATTGAAAAAAATTAGAAACAGTCGCCAAAATAGTGAGTCGTCGTCATTCAACCTCCCATCAATTAACAAGCCTTCGTTAGTTAAATATTGGAAACAAACTCTATACAAAAACAAAAAAACGACACATTGGAAACAAACTCTATACAGATACACGATAATATGGCGACAACGAGCCCAGAACCTAAACGTATACCTAAAAGACCTATAAAGAATGCTGTTAGTCCTCTAGATGCGAAGATGACGAAATTTAGGGATTCTCATTCAAATAATGAACCTAAAACAATGAATTGGCTTCTTTAATTTTTATGGCATATTATCATCATTACATAGTTTGACGAAGATGAAGTCATAAAATCCCAAATGGCAGTGCTACAATTATTGAAAAAAATTAGAAACAGTCGCCAAAATAGTGAGTCGTCGTCATTCAATCTCCCATCAATTACCAAAGGATATTTTACCCAGGAGTACCACAATAATATACAACAGGCTACAAACATGACTACAATAGCTTCTCTTCAAATTGCGACCTCTGTCGAATCCTCCTATTCTAAATACACAGGTATTGATTTTAATGTCTATTAGTACGAAATACGAATACATATACTGCCCAAATAAAACTTATTTTAATAATTACATTAATAAAACTCAAATAATTTCAACCTTTGTATTTTTATTTGTGTACTCACCTTATACAGATGGCTAATTTTATTTTATTACTGATACTTCCTTCTACACTTCTACATTGATACTACACTTCCGCATATTCCTATTTGTTTTTGGTAGGCTTTAATTTTCCAGACGATTTAATAACTTTTCAAAACTTTTAATAGACATTCGAAAGCAATTAAATTTTTTTTTATCGTTTCTAAGTTTATCGTACAACTTTTCAAATGTTTTAGTGCGCACTGATTTATACGATGTACCCAAAACCGTCTGTTTTGCCGCCGACGAAACCTTTGTTGGCGCCTTCGATACCTATATAAAAGTATAACCAAGCGTGGATCCATCCCTGACGTCTACTCACTGTGACAACTGTGTGAAAACTGCGGCTATTCGATTTTCCACGAATGAAAACGTGATGACATGTGAACAGCCCGCTGTTTGTACGGTTAAAATCGAAAACTGTAAAAACCGTGTGGAGTATTGCCGTGTGAACCTAGCCTTACACATTGACTACGGTAACAACGTCGTGTAAATGACACGTTCGCAAGAAGCTCCTTCTGTGTCATTTGCAATATCAGGTTGATTTGCGTCATCTGCAGAAGGAAAAAAAGAAAGAAAGAAAATAATTCTAATTGAAGTATAAATATAAATACTTAACATATCTAAACTACCATACATTCACTACGAAAACTGCGTAACCCTTCCGCACTAGTGTCAAGGATCTGGGTTTAATATCGACCCGTCTCTTAGTTGAATGTTGCGGGTGTCAGAGTTTTAATGTAAAGTTACAGGCATAGATCGTTCCATCTTTCGCCTTAAGTTCTTTCTACCTCCTTCAACTAAACTTCTTCTCGTCCAATCTCTAATTCTTCCATTATTTGACTATGCTGATGTTTGTCTCACTAATATTTCTCAGGAGCTGCAAAACAGGTTGAACAGGTTAATTAACAACTAAATACGATTCATCTTTGGCCTGCGGAAATACGATCACGTTTCAGAATTACGCTCCCAGTTAAAGTGGTTGACTATACACCAGCGCAGATATTTCCGAATCCTGTCCACTCTCTTTTCAGTTCTTAATGATTCTTCCTCACCCCTTTATCTAAAAGAAAGACTCCAATTCCGTAGTGACACTCATTCTCTCAATCTCCGTTCTTCACACAGTTTATTACTTTCTACTCCTCTCCACCACAATGGTGTTTATGTCAAATTCTTTCACAATTACTTCCACCTCCCTCTGGAACAAATTGCCAGTTGACCTGCCAAAAATGTTTTTAAAAGAAAACTATACGAACACATCCGTAGCCTACAAAGTTGAATCCACTTACATACATAGTTTATAGTTATTTATATATATACATTTACTGAGATATGTATGTATAAATGTGTGTATATATATTTTATATTTATATGTATATTTTATGTATGTGTAACTCCAACAAAAGATGCCGCGTGTGCAAAGCACACCACACAACATTACGATATTTACCGCAAGTTGAAATCGCGGTCTCAAATAACGTTATACCTAGCAACAAGCCACCGTACAGCAAAAGGCAAACCACGTGTCTGGGTTATAACGAAGTCCTACTGGCGACCGTTCAATTAAAGGTGATGGCTGATGGATCGACTGTTCAATTGCGATGCCTTCTCGACCAAGGATCACAGATAAATCTAATAACAGATGCTGCGCAACGGCTGGGACTGCAAAGACAAAATCGAAACGCCACAGTCTCAGGCATAGGGACGTCAGCATCATGCAACGGAACCGTACGGTTAGACTGTGAGTCTTTGTACAGAGCCATTTATTTACAATCGAAGCCATGGTAATGGCCAACATGCTCAACAACCTGCCTAATTACCTTTGAAAAACAAGACTGGCCATATTCAGAACATACAACTGGCGGATCCGACTTCAACATCTCGAGACCAGTGGACGTTCTGTTAGACGCTGGAGTGTGCTGACATAGTAATGGTATACTACGAGGACCCACACGCACCCATGGCTCAACAGACAAAAAGTGGGCTGGTACTGCTGGGCAATATCAAACCTTCAACTGCCGTGCTCATTAATCTTGACGATGTATCTCGATTTTGGGAGATGGAGGAGATAACCGAAACCAATCACAATCTAACATCAGAGGAAGAATACTGTGAATCTGTTTATTCAACCACAACAACAAGAAAGAAGACGGACGATATGCAGTCAGACTTCCAATGAAAATAAACTACGAACAAACCTTGGGCACTTCTAAGCCACACAATCGCACAATTTCAGCAGTTAAACGATTGGCCAAACAGGAAACATTTTCTACGTCATACAAGAAGTTTATTGACGAATATCTACAACTCAACCCACATGACATCATGCACTGAACACCATAAGCCAAGCTACTTCTTACCTCATCACGGCGTACAAAGCTGGACTCAACAACTACAAAATTGCGCGTAGTCTTTAATGCCTCTGCCAAGACAAGTACAGGACAAAGCTTGAACGATCTCATGGAGTGCGGGCCTAACCTCCAACAAGACCTACAATCTATGATTCTACGTTGGCGAGCCTTTCAATACGTCTACACTGCAGACATTGAGAGTTTTACCGTCAAGTACTGATACACGATGAAGATCAACACCTGCAAAAATTGTATGGCGTGACTCTGCTAGATCTCATCAAAGAATACCAACTGTGCACTGTAACATATGGTACCAAAGCTGCACCATTTTGGCAATGCGCACCATAATACAACTCGTGTGGACGATGGACACCGCTATCCTCTCGCGGCAGATCCTTACTCACCAGCTGTATGTGGACGACCTACTTGGTGGCAGCAACGACATGTTAGAAACACAAGACGCTCAAAACCAATTGATTGACCTGTTAAAGGCGGTGGGTTCAATCTTCGCAAATGGGCTAGTAACCACCCCAGATTGCTTCAAACTTTACCTGAACATCTCATAAGCCAGAATATGTTTGACTTCAAGGACGCGAAAGTAAAAAACACTCAGCAACCTGGAATCCACACTGATCAGTTTACATTCAAGGCGCCATAGTAACACACGTGACGTCACAACAAAGCGGACATTGCTCTCAACCTATCAAAATTATATGACCCACTTGGTTGGCTGTCTCCGGTAACAATGAAGCAAAACTCATATTTCAACAAGCAGCTTGCTTCAACAGTGGGACGACCTCTTCCGGAAGACATACAACAAGAGTGGACAACCTCAACAATTGCCCACTATCAATACCATCGCTTTACAACGCTGGATTGAACATAAACAACCCATCGAGTTACACGGTTCAGTGACGCCTCCGAGAAAGCTACGGCTGCGTTATCTACTGTAAATCTATTAGTGAAGAAGGGCGGCAAATTATCACGCTGGTGGCAGGAAAAACTAAGCTCGCACCATTAAAAACCCCGTCTTTACCACGGCGAACTATGCGGTGCCCTACTACTGTCTCGACTTATGAAAAAGGTCAGATCAATAAACTCACAGAGTGTAACAATACATGGTTGGACAGATTCTATGATCGTGATGGGTTGGTTACAAGGGGCCTTCAAGATGGACCACATTTGTGGCTAATCGCGTAACACAGATCACTGTCATCATGCCATCAGGGATGGAGGCACGTCAAGTCTGAATATAATGCAGATTGTGCCAGCAGAGGCCTAACTCACTACAACTGGCGAATCATCATTTATGGTGGGGACCTATTTGGCTAAAGACAACGACCTCACTTCAAGACCAATTCCACACAACTGTTGAAGAAAAAGGTCAAACAAGTTTGCGTGTCACAAAGGTCGATGCCATTAATCGGAAACTTTTAAACAAACACAGCTGTATGGCACGCGTAACTCGAATCCTAAGTTGGATACTTCGGTTCATAAACAATGCACGTGACGTCAACAATGCCATGCGGTCATCGTACTTAGCAACGGTGACCTGCAGAACGCACATAATGCAATTATCAAGGCTATACAAACTAATCATTTCATGGAAACGACATTGCACAACTCAATAAACATCATAAAGTGCGAATAACAAGCAGCATTTTAAACTTAAATCCATTCCTGGACAAACACGAAATCTTACGTGTAGGAGGACGTCTGGAAAATGCCAACTTAAGTCAAGAACAAAAACATCCAATTATCTTACCTTTGTGACAGGTTAACGGGTTGATCGACCAACGCACAAGAGGACCCTGCATGGTGAATTGACTAACTCTATCATATCTACGCAACAGATATTGGATATCATCAGCGGTTTGAGAGCAGTGAAAAAACGACTTATGCTACGGTGCATCATCCTTTAAAACTATCAACAACAACAACTTATGGGTGATTACCTCCTCCGCGTCACACCATCGGCCTTCCACACACCGGTGTAGATTTCACTGGGCATGTGGAGTAAAGGCTAACAAAGGGGAGGAATAAAGACAATGAAGGCCTACGTAGCTGTATTTGTGTCTGTGCACAAAAGCTCTTCACCTCGAACTTCTCCGATCTCAGCACAGTGGCTTTTCTGAACGCCGAAACGAATGTGTGCCGCCGAGAAAGCCTCGTCACATCTACAGCGACAACGGCACCAACTTCGTGGGCGCAAGGCATTGGAAAACAACGAAGGAGGCATTACAATGCTACATAAACAATGACGTCATAACTAACATGTCAGAGTGGGGCATTGAATGGCATTTTAACGCTCCTTCCTGGCCTGCTGGACTCTACGAAGCTGCAGTAAAGCTGAAACATCACCTCAAACGAGTACTTGGGGATCAAAACTTACGTTCGAGAATTTTCTACACTGTTGGCGCAGATTGAAGGATGTCTCAACTCTCGCCCCTGGTGGCGTTGTCGAGAATATCGAAGACCTGCTGCTTGACACCAGCTCACTTCCTAATCGGCGAGCCTTCTCTAGAATCACCACTATCCGCTGAGGGTAGCATGACCTTCTCTACAAGATGGCAACTTACGGAGAAAATGTACAAGGACTTCTGGAGAAGGTGGTCTACTGACTATCTTCAAACTCTACAAACTCGAAGCAAATGGCACTTTCAAAACTTAGAAGTTGGGGACGTCGTTATCGTCGAGAAGACAACATTCCTCCTGCCAAATGGATCCTGGGACGGGTGTTGGAGACTCACCCAGGTGCGGACGGCCGGGTACGAGTCGTCACACTGAAAACTAAAACAAGTAATATGAAGCGACCGATTACAAAATTGTCACGCCTTCCGTTGGATCCGTCATCTTATACAACTGCATCTTCTGACGTTGACACTACGAAGCCTGCAATAAATACAAAAGAAAACGAAGAAACAACAACGGCAAAAACACTTCAACAACTTTTTTTTTGTACGTTACTATTATATTGATGTGTGTTGGACCTACTACGCAACAAATGATCAACATAACAAGGCTTAGCAGTTCAAGAGTCGTTTATTTTGACAAGGTGTCTGATGTGCAGATTATTCAAGATAAGTGGAAAATGGTTGTATACTACAACATGACGACATATGGCGGAGTTTGGACAACATAAAACTATAACCATTTGAACACATTATGCAGAATGAAGCAGCCTATCTTACAATTTCATCCCAGTTTCAACACGAACTTAACGAAATTCAACACTATAACGATATCTTACGATCAGAACATGGACCGTCTCGAAGAAAAGAGGACTAGTGAATGGAATAGGATACCTAGGCTCCCCTTTTGGTACTCTGGATGAGAGATTTGCCAATCAGTACGTGAAGGATATCAACATAATCCATCAAACGAAAATCATCTATTGAATCTCTACAAAATCACATCGATCATCGAAAGTGAATATAATCTTCTAAAAGAAACGAGGAAGTAATGAACACAATTTCGTATCATCGACAATCATCTCGCTGAAACGGAAAACGCATACAAATCAGCCATGACAATGCCTATACATAACAGCTACCGCTCTGGCCGTGAACTTGATCATTTCAAACATACGACAAATACAGCAACTCCTAGACCTAGTAACTGCGTGAAGGACGGAGAGTTGACACCATCTCATCAAGCCAACCAATTTGAAGAAACTCAACATCATCTCCGGTCATTTACCAGCGAGTTATCGCTACCCTGTGAACACACGCCATTGCACGCGAAGCCTATACAAGCTGGCGCGAGTGCACGTGCGCTTAACAAGTGCATACACATAATATTCGAGTGAAGCTACCGCTAATAAACAACGAACAATATGAACAACCGCATCATTCCTATTCCAAATAACTGGACACACAGAAAACTATAGTACTCACATCTGAATACCTTGCTGTAAACCTAAAGGGGACATGATAATACCCTAGAAAACCGAGATGTATCATCATGCTTAATGCAAGAAAACAAAATGTTATGTGCTATCAATCAACCTATTTACAACATTAAGGTAGCCGATACATTATGTGAGGCAAAATATTAAACAATGGCGACTTATCAACATGCCGCACAAGTATTGGATTGCAACGACAGGTGGGTGCGATTACACAATCGTGGCGCGTGGCTGTTCTCCTGTTGCGAACTGCACGATGCGCATTTTCTGCCCAGCTGGGTGACGTACAGCACCCACGGCACGGGGATTATGTTACTCGGACTTGGGTGTATGCTCAAGGGAGAAAGCTTCATCATTCATGCTCGCAACGACTATCACAGCGAGTTGAAACTAACAGGCAGTGAAGAAAGAATGTACATGCGTGAATCAAGCCTGAACCATACTGACAGACTTTAATCATACATTTGGACCTGAAGATCATAAAGACGCCTTACAAGAGCTGAAAACAACATTGATAAGGTCAAGGAACAGCAACAAACACTGAGTGTACAATCACTCACACAGACACACAACTATGTGTTGTACACCGTAGTCGGATTTATTATTGTAGCCTTCATTGCATGGGGACATTCCGGCTGAAAAAGAATGTCAAAGCTGCAGCGTGAATCTTCGCGACAAGCCAGACCCCAACAATGTCGAGCAGCCAACAAGGACATTCATCGGAGCATGGGTCTCGGACATCGATAGTGTGGATGCGGTGATCGCAACGGCTGCCCGTAAACTCAATAAGGGGTTCATCGCCTTAAACTTTCTTCTTGTTTATAAAATTGGCAAGATGTAAAGCAAGTACATGATATTTCAACAGTTTAGAAAATAATGCTGATATCGCGCCTGCGCGCGACACGTTCACTATAATTACATTTTATTCATAAGTATTTTCAGTACAATAAACGCTCTACGGAAACGGACACAGTTTAATTACCACATCCCGTAACGTAGAAGATACAACCTACATTAATATACTACATATCAATTATAGTAGAGGGTCACAACTCACAAAACCCCATATTCCAAATGGCAGTGCTACAATTATTGAAAAAATTAGAAACAGTCGCCAAAATAGTGAGTCGTCGTCATTCAATCTCCCATCAATTAACAAAGGATATTTTACCCAGGAATACCGCAATAATATACAACAGGCTACAAACATGACTTACAATAGCTTCTCTTCAAATTCCGACCTCTGCCAAATCCTCCTATTCTAAATACACAGGTATTGATTTTAATGCCTATTAGTACGAAATACGAATACATATACTGCCCAAATAAAACTTTTTTATAATTACATTAATAAAACTCAAATAATTTCAACCTTTGTATTTTTATTTGTGCTCACCTTATACAGATGGCTAATTTCATTTTATGATACTTCCGCATATTCCTATTTGTTTTTGTAAGCTTTAATTTTCTAGACGATTTAATAACTTTTCAAAACTTTTAATAGACTTCGAAAGCAATTAAAAAAATTTTTTATCGTTGCTAAGTTTATCGTACAACTTTTCAAATGTTTTAGTGCGCACTGATTTATACGATGTACCCAAAACCGTCTGTTTTGCCGCCGACGAAACCTTTGTTGGCGCCTTCGATACCTATATAAAAGTATAACCAAGCGTGGATCCATCCCTGACGTCTACTCACTGTGACAAATGTGAAAACTGCGGCTATTCGATTTTACACGAATGAAAACGTATCATGAACAGCCCGCTGTTTGTACGGTTAAAATCGAAAACTGTAAAACCGTGTGGAGTATTGCCGTGTGAACCTAGCCTTACACATTGACTACGGTAACGACGTCGTGTAAATGACACATTCGCAAGAAGCTCCTTCTGTGTCATTTGCAATATCATGTTGATTTGCGTCATCTTCAGAAGGAAAGAAAGAAAGAAAATAATTCTAATTGAAGTATAAATATAAATACTTAACATATCTAAACTACCATACATTCACTACGAAAACTACGTAATTCCTTCCGCACTAGTGTCAAGGATCTGGGTTTAATATCGACCCGTCTCTTAGTTGAATGATACAGGTGTCAGAGTTTTAACGTAAAGTTACAGGCATACATCGTTCCATCTTTCGCCTTAAGTTCTTTCTGCCTCCTTCAACTAAACTTCTTCTCGTCCATTTCTAATTCTTCCATTATTTGACTATACTGATGTTTATCTCACTAATATTTCTCAGGAGCTGCAAAACAGGTTAGACAGATTAGTTAACAACTACATACGATTCATCTTTGGCCTGCGGAAATACGATCACGTTTCAGAATTTCGCTCCCAGTTAAAGTGGTTGACTATACGCCAGCGCAGAGATTTCCGAATCCTATCCACTCTTTTCAATTCTTAATGATTCTTCCTCACCCTTTATCTAAAAGAAAGATTCCAATTCCGTAGTGACACTCATTCTCTCAATCTCCGTTCTTCACACAGTTTATTACTTTCTACCTCTCTACCATTCTGGGTTTATGTCGAATTCTTTCACAATTACTTCCACCTCCTCTGGAACAAATTGCTAGTTGACCTGTGAATAATACCTGCCAAAAATGTTTTTAAAAACTATACGAACACATCCGTAGCCTACAAAGTTGAATCCACTTACATACATAGTTTATAGTTATTTATATATATACATTTACTGAGATATGTATGTATAAATGTGTGTATATATATTTTATATTTATATGTATATTTTATGTATGTGTTGCATGTATATATTTGAATTGAATTTGATCATGGCAACTTAACTGCCCATAACTCACTCTCTGTTCTACCCAAGGTTAGCTGGTAGAGAATGCCATATAGCATTAAGCTCGCCTTATGTACAAAATCTTTGGTGCAATAAAGAAAAAAATAAATAAGTAAGTAAATAAATACTAAATATATTGTGTAATTACAAGTAGGACTCTGTTTTGTCTTTTCTATAAGTTTTTGTTTTTTCTATAGAATAAGCGTGATAAACGAAACATTTATATATATAAAAAAAGAAATAATTATATTGTACTAATTTAAAAAGAAAACGAACGAACTTGTGAAGGACTGTTATAATAATGACAATGAAATGAAAATGAAATATTTAGTCTATATAATATATATAATCGATGGTAGTCTGTTAGAAGTGGTATAACTATATTTTTATATAAATTGGGTGACAAACAAGCGCACGTTCCACCTGAAGATAAATGGATTTTGTGGCTCATAGACATCTACATCCGTTCTCGATTAAGAATCAAAGTGCAGATGCATTATCAACCCTGAGGACTAAGATGTAATGCAACAATTTAGTTCCATTTAAATATTTGTATGCCAATTAATGGTAGATTATATAGGACACAATAAGCAATTGTTAACATCTTTTAATGTATTACTTGTGATCAACTAATAAACGTGTTATTAATGCCTTGTCTCCAGTAAAAGGTCTCTGGTGCTCTACACTCACCATACGAAACACAGCAGCATTAGGTTGCTATTTTACGCTGGTATTATGTGAGGCGTTGCCTTTATCGATCGAACTGATCTATTCGTGCTGCAACCATAATGTTATAGCTGCCTAGCTAGCTTAAAACCACGCTTCTCTACCGTGAAATATATATATAAAATGTTTTCTATATATCTTTAGTCTGCAACTTATTTCCTGTATTCAAAATTTTATTTCTGCTTTTAAAAGGGAGGTAAAAAGAAAAGTCGTTATGTAAATACCGCCACTTTAATTTCTACCCCTTTCCCCAAATAGTTTCTTAAGTCGAAAATTCTATTTTTTAACCTCCATATTGTTCTTAACTAATAATTTGTGAAATTCTCTGTAACAGACAGAGCGACAAACACACACCGATGTAACTCCATAAGTTTTCCATTCTTCTGAATTTTGCACAAACACTACAAATCAAAAGGTATTTTTCCTTAAACGGAAATTATAAAGAACCACTATTCAATTCTCACAATTATCTGTACATTATTCTAAGCATAGAGTCAATGCTATATATGCTTTTAATATGTAAAACAAATTCAATTGTTTTTCCATATAAAAAGAAATTCAATCCAAGCTTACGCTCATTCAGAAATCTGACTTAGTCAATTTTAACAGATTTAAAATATTTTTTGGAGGAAAGTTGAGATTGAAAATATACCAAGAGGATTATCAGAAGTTTTACGAGCAAGAATTGTAACTTTGAGCGGAGAAGTATATTTCACGAGAGAAATAGCACGCAGAGTTGTTGTATCCTAATCCTGTGTCGTGGCCACGTTGTAGAGGTACCACGGCATGTATAATTTAGCTGACCGACCCCGCAGTGGTCGCCCAACCGTTCTGACTGCTGCTCAGAAACGCTATATCAGATTGTGATCCAACAATCAACGCCACTACAATAAAAACAGAAGTACGGGCCGCCTCTGGACTTGAAGTTAGCACTCAGACCATTAGGAATTGCTTACACCAGGCTGAACTACGAGCACGAAGGTCTTAGCGAGCACCTCTGAATTCACGACAACGTCAGCGACGGAGACTGCAGTGGGCTAGGCTCCGGCAAAATGAAGAAGATGAGGAGGAAAACATTTGGCAAAACTGTCTCTTCGTTAACGAATCGCGAATCAGTACTCATCCAGACAACCGACGTGTACCTGTCTGGAGAAGACCTGGAGACTCTGAAAGGCAAAGAACTGCCACTGGAACAATTCAGCAAGGCGGGAAATTGGTGTTCTTTTGGGGTGGAATTATGATTGGAGCTAGAACGCCTCTGATCCCGTATCAACGCTCCATGACGGCAAATAGGTACAAAACAGTCGCTATTGATGGAATTTTCAGACCATTCCGAGTAAACCATAGGCACCAATTTGTACTGGTCGATAATAATGCGCCCGCATATCGAGCTAAACGAGTCAATACTGTTCTCGAGAATACGACATCACAAGTTTAGACTAGCCTGCCAGGTGAGCGCCTGACTTAAACACTACAGAGCACGCGTGGGATGCTAACTAAGCGAGCTGTATGTAACCGTCAGCCACCTCCCCAGACAGTGCCAGAGATCAAGGAAGCCACTATTCAAGAATGGGACAGGTTACCGCAAGAAATGCTGGATAACTTGCTCCTCATAATGCCCAGGAGGATTTCCGCATGTGTATCTGCCTGGGGAGGAGTTAAATTGTATTAAATAAAAACCTTCTATTAATAAATTGTTGTATATGTTTAGTTAAGCAATGTTTTTATTTCCATCAATTTTCTGCTACAATTACATTAGGATCGAATTACAAAATTTTTGTTATTAAAAAATAAAAAAGAGTTTTATTTTTGAATTTCAAACAGTGTATTTCTATTTTTAAAAAAAATATAACGTAAACACTTTTTCTTGATAAAGTTAAATTTTAAAAATATATCAGCTTTTTGCTAGTGATCACAAACTTTTTTTGATGTGTGCATTCGACCTGCAGCCATAAGATACTGCAGCGTGGCTCTACCACGTATCTTATGCTCAGGTGTGACAATGTGCAGCATTATTCGGAAGTCGCCGTGGCTGAAATCGGACTAGAAAACATCAGTGCTTTCTAGATACAAATATAAACATAATTTATAACAAAGTATGATTAAGAAAAATAGTTAGTCCCCAATGTATAACGATAAGACAGGGCGATTTACCATCTAGTTAATAAATCTTAAGCTTAATTACCACTTACCACAGATGGGATTGTAGTCATAAGTAAAAAAATGCAACCCTCGAAAATACTTAGTTGTACCACATGAGTAAAGAAACCGTACCGTACAGAGGCAAAGCTTCATACAATCGCACTATGATAGGTACACTACCACAAGCTTGAGACGCGTGTATGCGTGTGTGCGCACTGGCGGCTCGTCACGTACAGAGAGAAACTGCTTCAAACCGGCTCGGCCAGTGCTCAAACTCAGGGTGATGTAAAAAAAGTGTCAAATTTTGTTTTTAAAGAATTATTCGTATCAAATGAAATATAAAAAAGTGTAAATATGATTTACTAATACCAACATAGGTTTAAATCTTATCGAGTTTGCCGCAAGAGATACCGCTGATTTTATAAATAAAATTAATAACTTGTTTGATTTGTTAAACTTCAAGTACACTGCGATCTCCTAATAACTGCCGGGAACCAACATGTCGACAAATTAGTATTGCCTTCAATAAGATGTTCAGAACCAATATCTTAAGGAAACCTCAAAATACTAATTGCGAATAGGATTTCGATATGTTACTTATGAAACTAGACGATTCTCGTATTTTAATACAACATCACCGGAACCTAACAATGTTATTGCCCCTGTATTAACAGTAGGAACAAATGATTATAGATTTGATTTACCAGAAAAAATGTTTTAGTCTGTGTCGGGATATTTGTATAGAAAATGTTGTCTCAAACACTAAAATATGAGAAAATAAGGCCTTAAGTGCGGTTGAAATGCCTAAATTTAAGTAAAAAAACTCACAATAACTGTTCATTTAATCCGCAAAGAAAAAATACACGGTGACAGAAAAGGATATAATATATGTTTTAATTGAACAAAATTGTATTTTTGTCAACCCCTTATTTGAAAAAAAAATCCCCAAAGTGTACCTATCATTGTCATATTTTGCAAAATATCTCCAAAACGGCACAAGCTCTTTAAATAGTTTTTACACTAAAAAAAAAAAAGGTCTTAAAAATATTAATATTTTTATTTGAGAGTTTTATTTTAATTCCCGTTTTACTCGAGAAAATATCATTTTTCCCCGAAATTGAATATAGAATAGAATAGAATAGAATAATTTTTTATACAATATAGATTACATGTGTAATTCTTATTGAAAGTCATTTTTTACTTTACCACTGGTTCGAAAAAAAAAACTCTGTCCTGGGAAGAACCAGCAAGAAACCCAGCGGGACTTTTTTTAAAGTAAATTTTACATTAATGGTTGTACAAACTATTTAAGTACAAAATTTATTTTAGAAACTGCTTGGTAGCGACCACCTCATTCCTAGGGGTTATTATCAATCATGTATTCATTTATACTATAATAACCCTTTTTATACAGTTTCAGCTTAACAAAACATTTAAACTTGGTAATAGAGAGAGCCTGTACACTTTCCGGGACCTTGTTGTAATAGCGTATACATTGCCCCAAGAATGAATTACTGACTCTGTGGAGTCGAGAAACTGGTATCACTAGCTTGTGTTTGTTCCTAGTGTTTACAGTATGTATATCACTTTTTTTACTAAAACTACCTTTGTTTTTGTGAACATACATTAAATTTTCGTAAATATACTGAGAGGCCAAAGTTAATATATTTATTTCTTTAAATTTATCTCTAAGAGACTCTCTCGGTTTTAGGTTGTATATAGCTCTAATGGCCCTCTCCTGTAAAACAAAAGTAGTTTCCGAATCAGCCGCATTTCCCCATAGCAAATTCCCTTAAGACATTATGCTATGGAAATAACTGAAATAAACTAGTCTAGCTGTCTCGACACTAGTGAGACCTCTAATCTGTTTTACAGCATAGGCTGCAGAACTCGGTCTGCTTGCTAGTTTGGATATATGGGGGCCCCACTGAAGCTTTGCGTCGAGAGTGATGCCAAGAAAAACAGTGGATTCAACAGGGCTTAGTTCTTCCCCATTTAAAAACACATTGGTACCCAGATTTTTAACATTCGTTGTTGTAAATTTAATACATTTAGTTTTATTTCCGTTTAAATGTAGATTATTAACGTTAAACCAATGCACTAATTTTGATATAGCATTATTCACTTCGTCGCATTTAAATGATTGACGTTTAAGTTTAAAAATCAAGGAAGTATCATCATAAAATAATACTATATCATGATCATCCCCTACAAGAGAAGGTAAGTCATTAATATATACTAGAAATAGGAAAGGGCCGAGAATCGAGCCCTGAGGGACACCCATTAGTACAGGTGACCCGGAAGAACTTTTACCATTGATGATAACTTTCTGCATTCTATTACTTAAATATGAAATAATAAGTTTAAGCGCTGTGTTCTTGATACCACAGTACTGTAGCTTCCTGATTAATGTCTCATGGTGAACACAGCCTTGGAAAGGTCACAAAATATACCCAAAGCATCCTCCGAATTCTCCCATGCACAAAAAATATGTTTAATAAGCTCACCTCCAGCGTCAGTTGTCAAGCGACCCCTTGTAAAACCGAATTGATTTTTATGTAGCAATTTATTAATATTAAAGAAACTTAAAATCTGATTTAAAATTACTTTTCAAAAATTTTACTAAATGTTGGTAGTACAGAAATCGGTCTAAAATTGGCGGGGTCTAATGTACTACCAGATTTAAATAAAGGTATGACTTTACTATGTTTCATTAAATCAGGAAACACACCAGATTCGACGCTTGTATTAAATATAGTGGCTAGATAAGGTGCTATTATATCTATTATAGATAAAATAACTTTAACGGATATACCCCATAAGTCTGCCGTTTTCTTAACATCATTAGTTTTAAAATATTTAACGATATCTTTTGGCAATACTCTATGGAATTTAAAAGTATTTGAACAAGCAAATGTAAAGGATTTTGTTTAAGCAATGATTCGGCGACAGTAGGAGAAGAATTTAATGATTTTGTTGTCAAAAAAGGAACATCAGTAAAATGTTTCTCAAAAGCCATAGCAACTTCTTGATCAGATCGAGTTAAACTATTGTTAATATTCAATTGGAAATCCGAGTTGCGCGGTTTGACCTTGCCCGTTTCACTATTTATTATTCTCCAGGTCTTTTTAATTTTGTTAGATGCAATTTTAATTTTGTTACTTAAATGTAAAGCCATAGCTGTGGAGCACACTTTTTAAATATTTTAGAATATGTTTTTACATAATCTCTAAATATAACACTAGTATTATATGATCTTTCATTATAAAGCTCATATAACTTTCGCCTACTTTTATAAATTCCTACTGTCGCCCATTCATTAAATGATTTGCGACTGTTAAAAGAGAAAGTTTTAGAAGTAAATATTCTACTAAATTCACAAGTTATAATTTTAAATAACATACCATACAAAAAATTAGCACTATTTTTAAATGAAAGTGATGGAAATCTTTTATTATATTACTTCTAAACCTCCAAGCGATGGTCATTTATTGGAACAAACATAACTTTCTTATTTTTCTGTTTTTGTGTATGTAAGGCAATGATACCAACTGTCCACAGTGATCTGAACTTAAATTTTGAATAATTGATTTATGCAAGGGCTTAATATCTGTAAAAATATTATCTATACAGGTCGCACTAGGCCCAGCAATACGTGTTGGTTCTAAGAATAAATTAACAAGGTTATACGATTTAAACAATGAGCTAAACTTAATACTAATGGAAGAAGTTTCAAGGAGATTGATGTTAAAGTCTCCACATATTACAACAGACTTGTTCTGTTAACTAAGTTTGAGCAAAACTTCTTCCACAATTCTTTCAAAATAGTCATAAGTAGCACATGGGGGTCTGTAAACACTTACAACAATGAGATGCTCGAGCTCGACACAAGCCATTTCTACAGTTCGCTCAACAGAGAGGCTCACTATATCCTACGTTCTTTATATAATATTTTCTCTATTGAAGGAACTGACCACCTGGTGATTTCTGAAATTAAACATGAAATTATAATCTTTTAGCCAATGTTCAGTAATACAAAGGATATGTATATTGTTACTATTTAAAAACAATTCAACTTCCAATTCTTTGCAAAATTAATTAAACTCTTATTATTGCTACAGATTGCCTTTATTGTCGCATTTACTAATTTAAATAAGTTGGAACTGATTCCAAATTAAATGTCAAATTATTATCATGCTCAATAAAAGCAGTCTTGGTAGCCAAAACTTGGCTGAGTTAAAAAGTAAATAATAAGATAGCAAATATATATATTAGCGCGAGCGTGCCTGCTCCGTCGCTCTGTAATCTGTCGCAGCCCGTTTTCGGACATCGTCGAAGGTGAACCGCGCGTCGGTGTTGGAACGACTTCTTTCAAATATATTTTAGTTTTTTAAGAGTTTATACTTAATTGTAAATATTTTTGTGAATAGATATACTTAATTTAGTTAATATTTGTACATTGGTAATTGTAAATATTGTTTTCTAAATAAATTAATTTTTAAAGTGTCCAAAGACGAAATTTTCAAATGCATTATTATATAATTTAGATGTGGAACGACCAACATGCTCTCGTTACTTAGATTTCGATAGTTTTTAATACCTATGTAATTTTATTGTTGCATATTTTTATTAATTAGGTGATACTGAATTTTATAATTATGTATTACAAAAACGCTGTTTTTACGAGTATGACTTTAATAGAACGTTATTGGGGAGGGAAATCTAGATACAGTTACTTAAATTTAGGTACACTATTATAAAATTATATGAAACAATTTAAATTAAATAAAAGTGGTGCTTCCCTAAGTGCATAAAGAAAAATAAAGAAATTCTTGTGTTTATGTTTTCTTTAAATGTTAGACAAACCATCATCTGAAAAATATAAAACTTTTAAATTGGAGAGAAGTTTCTCTGCGTGATAAAGTTAGAAATGAGGATATCCGCAATAGAACCAGAGTAACTGGTGAAATGGCAATGGGCTGGCCATGTAGCTTGGAAAACCGATAAACAACAGAAAGAAAGGTTCTCGAGTGGCAACCTCACCTCGTACCGGTAAGCGAAGTGCAGGGCAGCCTTCCACTATATGGAGGGAAGACATGGTAAGATATGCAGGAAGTCGATAGATGCAGGTGGCTTAGGACCATGCTTTGTGGCATTGGCATTCATTGGGAAGGCCTATATGTATATCTATCTATATATATATATATAGGCCTTGTGAAGGGCTGTAATGATGATGATAATGAAGCCAAATGTACTTGCTACGAATACTCAATCTTTATTCCTCTTCACGTATTCTCATACGCTTTTCTCTAAAAAAGTTTTCACGTAGATATTTTTTTTCTAACCAGTCATAAAAATCGTGTGATGGAAATATGTTTATAAGAATAAAGGTTGTCTCACACGGGGGACAGTAATAATATAATATTATATTTTTCAGTATCCAAGCATAAAAGCTTTTAAAATCTCTGAATCCCGAGGTATGTTCGTATTAAGAGGCTGAATAGAGCTAAATTGATCGTTTTGTGATTTCACATCGTTATCGAAAAAAAATGTACTTACAATTGAGCGTATTCCAGGTGAAGGTTTTCAAAACACAATTCCACAAAATTCACTCAATAGAATAATTGCAAAGTAGCTTCTGAAAATACTTAAATTTTCAACTTTCTCAGATTTCCGTAAAATAATGTTGAGTATAATAAGTACAATTATGTAGCACGTGTAAATAAAGCTATTGGGCTATTTTGATTTTTAATAAAAATTATTTTACTTTAATTTTAATAATTTATTTTGCCCTTCTATACTAAGTAGCGTTTTTCTGTCACTCCTATTGAATTTGAGAGTGCTCGCTGAAATTTAGCGTCTCGGACGGCGAAACGGATCTGAATCGCGCGCTAACCCGGCTGTTAAGTTACTGCAAAAATAATCGAAAATATTTATTTTTACTTTCATGCCGAAGACTATCTTGTTCTATTTTATTAAGGTTAAATGTTGTAAAGCAATTATTTACAAAGCTTTTCATTACTATGTTATTCAAATGTTTACAGTTATTATCAGAGTTTAGCTTACATTAGAAATTTTTGGTGGTTGCGATGTATAAATTATATTTTCGTCAACAATTATAATATATATATATATATATTTGGTTTTTTTTACCAGTGGAGCTTCAACACAATCTTAAAAATGTTTAACGAATTTAAAAAATAACTACCACTAATTATTTGAGTTTCGGTCGGTGTTTTACATTTGGAGATCGGTTATAAAGAGCCATTAACGGGACATTTTGCAAAAATGAAACCTATCCTACCTAATTTCACGTTGTTTCATCAGCGTCATTCTTAGTTTTGGGTAAAATTACTAATTTCATATTAAATGAAATGCACGTCATTACAAGATTTCTATGTAAAAGGAAGGCTACCGATAATACTTCTTAAGAAATTCAAATTTTATTTTGTTTACTTTAATTCGAGACTAAAATAAATGTGAAAGGTCTGTATTAATTTATTTATTTTTTATTTTTACTAAAAAAATTATCTGCAATAATAATTTTCATCAAAAATAGCGTAGACTTATAAAATTCATACACACGGTAAATCATACTGAGGATGATTAATTGTATTATAAAATATTTAATAGACTATTTCCAGTATAATGACTCAAATTTCATCATTAGTGTATGACTGGCACACTTAAAAGTTTTCAGATCAGATCGCTAAATATTAATTAACATTTTATGATAAGGTCTTTTCTATAAAAAGCTGCAAGAAATTTTAAATCACGGACCTCTTGGTATTTTTACTATTCATTTAAATAATGAATATAAAGATGGACTTATCTCAAAGTTTACTTTCTTGTGTAAATAGTGCTATTTAAAAATTTATGCCGATGATAATTAAAGTGTCTATGTAAATAGGTGTAACATAGCAGGTATTATATTCATCGGGAGTCCATTCATATTTGGGACAGTTTTCTGCAGCACTACGCCCACGAATTATTTCAAATAAGAAATACCAAAGCCAGCATCATTCTTAACACGCTTTTATTAACTTGATATGTATCTATGTAACGGAATTTTTGAATGTGATTTTCATCCCCTTCCAAACGTCACATTGATTTAAAACTTCGCACACTTATCAAGAACCGATGAAAATGCAATAATTTAAATAGTTTATCCCATTATTCTTGCCCAGATCCTCAGGATTTGTGATTACTTCATAAAACAACTACGATTTCTGCCAGTTCAATCTACTATAAGCCGCGTAAAAGAACTTCGGTTAAAAAAAAACACGCTTTTGTAGTTTGAAGCACTAAAAAATAGAAAATAAATAATGGTTTAAAAACTAAATATACACGCTTTTGTAGATAACCGAAATAAAAAGTAGAAAATAATTTTCAATAAGTTTAAAATAAGAAAGTATTGATTAACATAAAAAATCATTTTATTGTAATAAAGCGTGGGGTGCTTGATGTCATTTGTTGTAAATATTTTTGTGGATATTTATAAAATTAGCGTCATCATAAAAATATCTGAAAAAGCACCCCACGCGGTTATCTACAAACGCCTGTTTTTTTTTTTTTTTTTACCATTATTTTCTGTACAGAACCCGGCAAAGTGTTGCTCAAGGCACTATGAATACAGCAGCTGATAAAAATGTTACACTCATAACTCTTAACAAAAATTGTTATTGTAAATGGTCTTATAGAAAAAAATATTCCGCCGTGTCAGGTGCAGGAGCTATTATTAGAAGGAGAAGAAGTAAAATTTTGTTTTAGAGATTGTTTTGTCTGCAATTGTGCATAAAATAAAAAATAACTTCAGCCAAAGAGCATAACTGGCTTCATACTCAGGCCTATCAAATGGTATGGAAACAAATTAATTATACCAGGTTTCAAAAAATTTATTGCAAAAATTTTGTGATAAAATAAAAAAAATTACAAACTTATCCAAGATACCTAATACGTTATAAAAAAAAATACAACAAATAATAAACTAATGAGTTTGTGTCACTTTTTAAAAGGTTACAAGATTTAACAAAAAGACACAAAAATAAACGTCAAAAAAGTTCAGGATCTGATTGACGATATACAGCTGACACTTAATCATGATTTTGGAAACTACGCCAGTTGTAAACAATACATCTGTGAAAAGTGGTGTATACAAGAGAATTAAGAACAAACATAATCTTTCTTTTCAAATTTCCGCCGAGTTTTAAGTAGAAGGCCAAATACGCCATGTGCCAATTTATTTAAATATATTTTATATAAAGTGATCTTGACTACGTTTATTCAATTCACCATTGATAAAAATGAGAACAGCAATTTTACAATTGTTTTTACAAGAAACACTATCAGTTAAACCTTGCAGCTTTTTCATTATTTTATTTATAAATATCTATAAATGTATATATTATTAATAAATAATTCCCATAATATTTTGTATTATTTTTGCGCTATCTGAAACGTTCTAAACTCTATAGAAAATGTGGCGTATGAAATGACTGACAATCACTAGTACATTTTATCTAGGTACAAAGATGTTTTACGTTATCGTGGCCTCCACATGATATTTTTGTACAGCATTAGGTACCCTTCTGTATCTGAAACGAATATGAATATTGCATATGTATACGATACAAAAGTAAAGTAACAGGCTATGTAAGTCGGTATGCTGGGCACAGGCCTCCTCTTACTTCTAAGAGGGTTTAGGGAAAGGAAATGTCCGCCGTGCTGCCCCAATGCGTGTTGGCGAACTTCACATGTCTTCGATTTTTTTTCTTATTCCTCAGACATATGCAGGTTTTCTCACGATGTTTTCCTTCACTGCCGAGCACGTGCTAAATCAGCAGTTAAAATTGCAATTAAAAATTTCATTGGTGCTGCCGGGGATAAAACCCGGGCGAAATTTACAGCGATCCCTTAGACCCAGAGCTACTAATACGACACAAATAAATACGATTCAACGAATATAATAAAAACTCTTACGTATTTAAAACTTAAACACTTGATAGCTCGTGATGCCTACCGGACGAAGCTACAGCACCACATCGTGCAATGTAATTGAAGATGCTTAACCGCGACATAACTCTCAGTGACGCGCAAGCATAATAGCAGTATATCACTTATATACTTGTCACCTCTGCAGTCTATTAATCTTTGCAATTTTCTAAGTAATACAGAAAGAAGTCGCTAGACGGTGTTGACGTCGGCTAAAATCTCTGCGGTCACCGTTTCATAAAGGTCATTCAGGCTTCTTAAAGCCTTAATAGATCTGAACAACCTATAAATATGTGAAAAGATTATTTTCTCAGCCGTTACAAGGATTTTAATAAAGATAGTGTTCAATGGGGTTATTTTAATAATACTTCCTGACAATTTTATCGCGTTTGTTGAATTGCTTGAGCAAAAATTTCACGAATATTTTGACATCGAAAGAAACATTGTAAATATTGGTAGTGAAATATTAAAACGTGTGCAAGATTGTATATTTGTTATGTAATGTGAGTGCTTTCCAATAGATTATTTAAAAAACTTTACATAAGATTTAGAATTTACCATTTAATTATAATCCACAACAAATTGTTGAAGAACAATAATTACAAAAGTAAAATATTTAGAATACGTAGTTTGTTACAAAAATATTATATCTTATGTATCTATTAAAAAGCTGATAAACGTTTTGTTTATTTAATTTTATCCTCCTGTGCCAACCCTACCAAAATAGGTAAATATTTTGACAGCTCCTTAGAAGCTTTGTATCTGTTGTACTACGAATTTCAATTTAACACAAATAACACATTCCTTGTCCTATGACAAAGACTACATAATACATATGGCTCACAGTTATCACCTTACTATTGTATCTGAAAATGAAGGAAAGATCGAAAAATGAACGCGTTGAATAAACATTTTACCCAAAATAGAAATACCTAAAACAAAACGATTTTAACTTAATATTTTTATCCAACAGCGTTTTTGATGATTGTGCTACGGAATCAATTTAACTAGGCAGGGATGAATTATATTCCCGTTCCGACAGCGAATCTTAATTGATCCGATTAAGATTGGACATTGATCGAATGTCGAGACGGCGTGAATATCCTTTTCGTCTTTTCTTGCGATAGTTTTATTTTGTAGAATATCTTTCGATGATAACTTATATTCGCATTGGATAGAATAAATTTATTTGTAGTTTATATTTGCGATTCTTGTTTCTTGGTGAAATTTCTTTGTTCATTTGATAGAAAATATAAAACATTCATACATACCTTTATCCTAAGCCTTTACCAAAACAAAATAACAATCCTAGTAAAGGCGAAACTGTTTAAATGAGTACAATTGACATTTACCATCAAATTCAATTTCTTTTTTTTCTCGAAATGTTAATAATGACATTATTACAAGATTACAATTAAATTTATTTGTATACATATTCTGCCGATACTGGCAGAAAAATTAAAAATAAAGATTTAATTTTCAATAATCAGCAAGCTCAAGTGATACCGACAGACATACAATGAGGAAGAAAGGTTCTCATTTGGCAGCCTCGTATCGGTAAGCGAAGTGTTGGGCGTTCCTCTACTAGATAGTGTGAGGACCTAGTAAGACTTGCAGGATGTCGATTGATGCAGTTGACTCAGGGACGTGTTTTGAGGCATTCTTTGGTGAAACCTATGTTCAGCAGTGGACTTGTGAATGGCTATAAATATGAATGAAGTGACTATCTGACTTCAGCTTACTGATCAATCTACTGAAGAGAACTATGTTCAGCAGTGGACTTGTGAGGGTCAGTAATGATGATATTGAATAAAATGTTATTATTTTAAAGTAAATGGCGTAACCCGCTGATGAACGAACGAGATTCTGGTGACCGATTGATGGCAGAAGTTTTATACGTAGTAGTCACGCTGCAGTTAGATTATGGTTGTAGCACGAATTCGTCGGCTTGACCGGAGGAGGACCATGCGTGACCAATACCAGCGTGAAACAGCAGCATAATGTTGCTGTGTTTCATATGGTGAGTGTAGAGAACTGTAGACCCTTTTCACTGGAAACGAGGCATTTCGTCTTTGTCCTCAGGGGTGACAACGCGACTGCATTTTGATTTTGTATTGAGTTAAACGTAGATATCTAAGGGCCACAGCATCTACTTACCATCAGATAGTCTGGGTGCTCGTTTATCACCCTTATTTTGTAAAATAAATAAATATTTAAATAAAAAAAACACTACTAAGTACAGGGAAAGGTAGAGGATGAAATATTAATGTAACTATTTATTATATAAAGGATATTGCGGAAGAAATGTTTGCTGCCGTTAGTTGTGGGAACTATCAAAAACTCTAATACTTTTGTGCAAAGGAGTCAGTCGTTTTTGGGCCCACTGGAAATTTTAACGACCCTTAATGGTATTACATACAAAAAAAAGTTACCAATTTATTATAATAAATGGCCTATACATTTTATGAATATCTAAACGGAATCAAGAAATCTAAAAAAAATGAGTGGTTTTGATATTCCGTGTTCTGGTTAATGTAACATGGGGAAAAATGCGTGTAATGAATCATTTTTGCAGTTTCTATTAAAAGAAAAATGTATTTTTTTACCAAGATAACTTATTATATACATATTATATTTGTACTTATTTGTATATTATATATTTATTACTAAAAGGATACCACTGAGATTTTATCCTATTTCTAAAAGTGTTAGCTTATATCATATAACATGGTTCAAAGACACCGTGGAACGAAACGCTATTTTGTCATTGACTTCCGTGCTGGGTAAAAACCGACGGCCATATTATCATAATATAAGCATCATATCTATGTCTGTGCCGGCGACCGGGTATTACTTTACGGCATTGACATTCGTCAGGCTGCTGTTTTTTGTACTTACTTACTTATCTGGAAGATCAGCATACACTGAAAACAATTAAATAATATTTGTGGATTTCAACGCACTGTGCGAAGACAATAACTAGCCGAGACAGGAGCAGATGTGCGCCAACTTTTATATTTGTGGATTTCTCAAGAGGTGAGTATCTTATCTTATGGAATGCGAAGAATTCAACTGTACAAAACCTACAATTGATTTAAAGTTTCAAACTTTTATGTGAAATATATCTTATTTTTGTCACTCTCAAGTTCTAGTCCAAAATATTATACTACGGAAACGAAAACTACTAAGTTTCGTTTATAATGTATTACATTTTATTTTATTTTACTGAATATTGAGATATGGTACGATTTTTAGAAATAAAATAAACGACCCACACCCACAGACACTTAACGATCTATACATGTTTTAGTACTTAATTATTTTAAGTTTGTAAAAATACTAATAAATATCCCTTCATATTACTAACAAATTAATATGTCAATATCTAATCAATGCAACAAGTGTTGGATTATATTATACAGGTTAGCCAAATATTCCAGATTATGTATTTAATTCGCCAATGACATTCGAAAATGAAAACTGACGAGTTTAATTAAAAGTATATGTGAGTGTATAATACTAGAATTTTGGAAAATCTATAATTTATGTTGAATTACCTAAAACATATGACACACAATTCTTATTAGTATGTTAAAAGTGTCAAAGTATTGAAGTGTTATGTTATTGGTAAAATCTAATTTAATTAATAGAGAAAATAAAATCAGACAAAATATACACAAATCTATGTTAAAAGTGTCTGTCAGAGTAACTATATCCACAACCGTTACATCCTATCAAAAGCCCATTGCTGAACATAGACCTTCCTCAGATTTCAAAGGAGGATACTTGCTATAGTTGCCATGCTTAGTAGACGAGTCGGCAACCACAGTTTTTATTGGTAGTTGTTAATAGGAAGATGTTGCTTAAATTCAGAAGGAATGTACACACATTCCTTCTGAATTTAATATTATAGATATAGATAACATAAAAATAAATGGATGTTATTAGGAATACATATTAGTGTTAATATTTAATTAAATACATCTACTATTTATGTTTATTATATTTAAACTCCATCAGGAAGCAAGAATTTTGTTTACATTATTTTTATGTTATTTTGTTGATTGTAGGTAATGTACATTCTTTCTGAATTTAATATTTTTTACTTCTTTATTTTTATTTGCATTCCCAATTTTTTCAGTTACATCTACTTGATGCAGTTTGTTGTAACTGCCTAATAATATTGCAAGAAAGTATTGAAACTGCTCATTCCATTAGAAGATTTGTATTCCATGTGGATCTTCAATTTTAAGAGCTCATTTTAAGAACTCAGCAGAAAGAGATATTATTTTGCAGTGGATACCATCACACCAGGTACTTACTTTACTTTAACAGCCTGTAAGTGATCCCTGCCTGAAATAGGCTTGCCCGGAGGAGTTGGCATAATTGCTTTGGCACACAGATTGATGTTTGTAGTATCATACACCTCGCACTACAAACAATTTGGCTATTCACCACCAGGTTATCTTTAACTTTACAGCCTATCAAAAGTCTACTGCTGAACATAGACCTCCCCCACAGATTGCCTTATAGGAGATATTCGATAACCACAGTTTTTTTCTTTAGTTGCTACTTCTTCCTTACCTTACCCCATATTTGTCTGCCTTTGTACTTAATACACAAGTAATATTTTTTACCTTAAATGAAATTAGTGTAAATGTAAAACGTCTAGGAACTTGTACTTAGTCAAATAATGTTATAATTCTAAAATAACTACTTCACTTGTTTACCTTTCTGATTTGATGTATTTTTATTTCTATTTACCTTAGTGGAATCTGGTTTACTACAAAAGTATTATGAAGGAAACAGTACATGCCATTTATATATAATTTAAGAGACATTAAGACTGTTTATTAGTAATAAAGATTGAAATAAATAAAATATTAATAAATATCATTATTTAGGTGGAAGACACTGTAAAACTATAGTCTGTTCGGTTAGTTGATGAAAAAAAAACACTTTTCAGGTGGATCGTTTAGAGTGAGTCTGCAATCTTGTCAGCCGAGAGCTTCTACAACTGTATGGAGACACAAATGATAACAGATGGAATTACAATTCATGAATATTGAAGACATCGGTAACATCCAACAAACACCCCTTATGTGTAACTGTAACTCCTGCCATTTCCAGAGAGGCATCAACAATTACTACAATATGCAGACCTTTTCTATCAAAAGGTTTAAATTATTTCTTAAGCAAAAATTGTCTAGTAAGGGTTATTATACTACTAGAGAGTAAATGACTGATAATAACCCCTGGGAATGAGGTGATCGCTACCATGCTGTTTCTAAATGTTTTCAAAACAATTGTATAAAAAATTATATTGTAAAATGTGCTTTTTTTAAAAAGTCTCGCTGGGTTTCTTGCTGATTCTTCCCAGGACAGAGGTTTTTTTGCGAACCAGTGGTAAAAGTAAAAAATGACTTTTAATAAGTATTATGTATTGTAATCTATATTGAATAAAAATGATTCTATTCTATTCTGTGGCTAGTTATAAGCGTGCTGCTTCTACTTCCGACACTGTATTTTTAAGTTATGTAATCATTTATCTAGATTCTTAATACCTAAACTAAAAGAACTACTAACCTAAAGAGATTGCTGATTGATAACTCATTTTATGTGCCACTGTGCGCTCGTATTTGTGAATACCACTTAAATGAACCTCACAATGATTGGAATAATTTATATACAAGTAGTAATGATGCATATTTATATACATATACATTATATATTTAATTTAGGAAGACCTATGTTCAGCAGCGAATTGTTGTAATGATGACGAATAATAATCAATAAAACTTGTAATTATTGTTGCTTACTTGACCTGTTTCTACTATGTGCCTTATTATAAATAAAGCGCCTAATTTATAAATAAACGCCGAGCAAGTTGAATAGATGCTCTGGTACCTTTTCGTATCTCTTTCAATTGACAATTTCCTTTTGGTTTTTTTTATAGAATAAGTGTGACAAACGGGCGCACGGTCCACCTGATGGTAAGTAGATGCTGTGGCTCATAGACATCTACATTTATCCTCGTTTAAGAATCAAAATGCAGATGCATTGTCACCCCTGAGGACTAAGATGGAGTGCTTCGTTTCCAGTAAAAAAGGACTCCGGTTCTCTACACTCACCATACGAAACACAGGAGCATTAAGCTACTATTTTACGCTGGTAGCGTTTTCCGTGAGAGCGTGTCCTACCCCGGTCGAGCCGTATCCGTACACAACTAGTTTAAAACTTCTTCATCATTACAGCCTATAGCCCTAGGCCTATGTTCAGCAGTGGACAAGTCCACTGCTGAACATAGGCCTCCCCCAAGGAATTATACAAAGCACGGTCCTGAGCCACCTGCATCCATAGACTTTTTGAATATCTTACCAGGTCGTCACTCCAACTAGAGGGTAGCCGTCCCACACTGAGCTTACCGGTACGAGACTGCTACTCGAGAATTTTACATTTTAGCTTTAATTGCAGTTGGATGTAAACATGCTAATCAATGAACACATTAAAAGAATGTCCTGGCACTGCACCTCGCGGCCTGTGATACTTATAATAGACTGCTTTAAGAATATGATGATTTTACAATAATAAACAATAAAAATGCAGTGACAATACAGTGTTTCTTTTTATCCTAACACAAATAGTTCAAAACACCTTACATGCTATTTAATTTTCGTGGTTAATATCGTAAAAATCGGATATGTTACTATCCAGTCATTTTGGTTTTAATGGTGCTTGGAATGTAAACATGTTATTCAATCAATACAAATTAATAACAATGTCGTGAAACAGCAGCATAATGTTGCTGTGTTTTGTATGGTGAGTGTAGAGAACTGTAGACCCTTTTCACTGGAAACGAGGCATTTCGTCTTTGTCCTCAGGGGTGACAACGCGACTGCATTTTGATTTTGTATTGAGGTTAAACGTAGATATCTAAGGGCCACAGCATCTACTTACCATCAGATAGTCTGGGTGCTCGTTTATCACCCTTATTTTGTAAAATAAATAAATATTTAAATAAAAAAAACACTACTAAGTACAGGGAAAGGTAGAGGATGAAATATTAATGTAACTATTCAGAAGAGATTTTAGTTGTTATCTTGAGGTTGTGTTTATTGTTTAATCCGCTCAAAACGGTCAAAAATTTATCTTGTGAAAACCAAGTCCATAGAGTAAAGCTAATCAATTATGTGAAAGTTATTTTAAAGTAATTTTTTACTTTTTTTAAAAGCCTAATTTGACAAACTCAAATGCTCGATAAAAGCACATTCCAAATTATTAGTCAAATCAAGTTACTTACCAATTAAAACTACCAACATCGTTAAAACAAGGAAACAAACAACAAATTACCTATTAGACTTCATGGTTGGATAGAAGTAAATAAATCAGCGACTGCTGACTGCTGAGTTATTATCAGCGAGTGGGAATTTATGTGGTGCTGTTCTGTGCGTTGGTCATAGCTTAAGGTAGGGGGGATATTGCGGAAGAAATGTTTGCACCTACCTTTTAGTTAATTGCCTATTTTTACAGTCCGTAAATGAAATTATGTTTGTAATAGTAGTCTGAAAATAAAAAATTATGGGATAAAACGGCAGTTAGTTGTGGGAACTATCAAAAACTCTAATACTTTTGTGCAAATTTGAAATTGAAAAGATAATATTGCCTAATTAATGGAATATTTTATTTCAATCATAATATATTATGGATTCATACTTGATATGAACGGGAAAGCGAATTAAACATATGAACCCTATCATGTTATGCCAAATCTAAAAAAAATCTAAGACAATTTTACTATGGATTGGGAGTAAAATTTCAATATTATGG
Source organism: Parnassius orleans (assembly GCA_029286625.1). Lineage (NCBI taxonomy): Eukaryota > Metazoa > Arthropoda > Insecta > Lepidoptera > Papilionidae > Parnassius > Parnassius orleans. The sequence goes on along the minus strand of JAGSMP010001015.1, from coordinate 101,543 downwards.
AAATATTTAAAATGTTGATGACATCGATTGCTCAAAGATATAACGTCAGAACGGAACGCAACCGTTGACCACAAACACGAATCATAGATTAAACGCGGTCTATAATTTAGTATTAAAATTCGAGTATTATCGAAAGAAATGAATTTCGCAATAATACCGCGAAGATTACCGTACGAAAAAATTATCTAGAGGACTGTTTATTTAAAAACAATATGCGGAAAGAAGATTTGGAGGCGATACGTCAGGATATTTCGTCTATGTTACCTCGAAGTTCAGTGCCGAAATCGAATTTGCCCAAAGACGAATTTATAGCGTTGAATAACTTACGCATTAAACCAGAACTCATGATTCTCCGCGCAGATAAGGGAAACGCTACGGTAGTCATGGATACGTCAGATTATAATTTTAATATACAAAAACTTTTGTCGGAAGTAAGCACTTATAAAAAGGTTAAAAATTACCCAGCAAATAACACACTTAAAACAACTAGTGACCTCATAAATAAGCACAAATGCCTACGTAAAAATACCTATACGTGTGCCAAAACACCGAAGTTGTTACCAAAAATACACAAGCGAAATGCTCCGCTACGTCCTATAGTGAGCCAAATTGATTCATCAACTTACTAATTAGCTCAACACTTACAACACAATATCTTTGAACAATCGGTGATAACCTTAAATCTGTGCACATAAACACATCAACAGAATCTAGGGATATTTTATATTTCATCAAATATCTAAAAATCTATGAAGAATTTTGTGATATAGTAAATGAAAGAATGATAGGTTATTTTAAGGTCTTTAATAAAAAATAAATATTATTTCGTAATTTATTTGTTTTAAATAAAAATGATAATTTTTTTAATCGCCGTAGAAAATTAGTATCATAAAAAAAACTTTATTTCTTCTTATAAAACTATTAATTTTAATTAAAATTGAAAAAATCTTATAAAATCTAATTACTAATAATCAGTGTTGCCACCTCTTACATAATTTACACATCTACATCGATTGTTTATACTTAAAATTAAATTGTCAATGTCTTGATGCGGTATGATGTCCTATGTTCTTTGCAAGTGTTCGTAAAGTTGTTGTTCCGTCATCAAATTTGGCGGGGAATCTCTCAAAGCTTTTCGTTGTAAGATGTTTCAGGCATGCTCGATAGGATTTAACTCGGGCGACTGTGCAGACCAATCCAAAACTTGAATATCGTGGTCTCGGAGAGCGGCTGACACCAACTGCGCTATATGGGAAAGAGAATTATCGTGCATGAGTACAAATTCCTGGCCCATTTGGATTCTGTGTGGGACAATAACAGGCTCTACTACCTCCTCGTGGTATATTTGTGCAGTCATGCTGCCTTGGATTCAAACGAGCTGGGTACGTCCGCCAAGACGAATTCCTGCCCACACCATGATTGTCCCGCCTTGATATGAGTGGACCTCCTGAGAGTGCCATAGACGGCTAACTCTCCCTGGAGTTCTCCAAACGCGTCTTTTTCGTGAATCCAGATGAAACCTAAATCGATGAATAACATCGGTGAAAAGCACCAAAGACCATTGTTCGTCACTCCATGGTAAATGCTCCCGAGCCCACGAAAGCCGCCGACCGCGATTACCACGTCGCAATGCTGGAATACGTAGCGGTCTTCGAGCATGAAGACCAACTTCATGCAACCTCCTTCGCACGGTTTGGTCGCTTACCAGCAGCTGGTGGTCCTCCTGGAGCCTTTGCAGTAGTTGCATCGCTTTGATATTGGGTTGTCTTCTGGCGGTCATATGGAGAAATCGATCCTGTCTCTGCGTAGTAACACGATATCTACCCGTGTGCCGTTTAGCCACCTCCCCAGTACTGCGATAACGTGACCACAACCTTGATATCACGTTTTGGCTGGTGTGTAGAGTCTCAGCAACGACGCGTTGAATAGCACCATTTTCTAACATGCCCCACGGCTCGTAACATTTCATCTCGACTCAAATGACGACGTGACATGACTCTTAAAGCTCACACGGCACGTCAAATTAAAAAAGAAAAACAATCTAATCCCTTTTCATTAATTAATATCAGTAGAACAATAACGAATTACTAACAATTTGGCCGCCGTATTTTGTTTTTTCCTTTGCTTTTTTTATTTACATTTTTAAATTTTGAAAAAAGAATAAAAGAGGTTTCAATCTGTAAATAAACTTTTTATGGAAACTAAAAAGATTTTAAACTATAAAGTAGTAAATAATTTAGGATTAATGTATCCCTAGATTCTGTTGATGTGTGTATGCAACATTTCTCTTTTTAAATCGATTTTTATTCTGGCGACGAAATAGCAATTAAAATATAGCTAGTTGTAAGAAATATGTTATTATAATAAATTTCTATTGCAGGGAAGATTTGTAATAATCGCCACGCTCGCCAACTATTGGAGGCCATGAGGTCTTTCTGGCATTTTACGTACGTATCTTACAATATATACGGGGGAAAATGCCAATAAACTTTCTTAGATGGATCTAATGGGCGCACCAATTAAAACCTTTCTTTGCTAAAGATGTATATTACTAAACGTGTTAATAAAACAGAAAGCATAATAATTTACACTACTAAATATCAAGTCGAAATAAATCTGAATAGCCGAACCAAAAGCAGCTATTTTAAATAACTTGGTTTACCAAACAGCATTTTTAATTCAATTAACGCTAACTGATAAATTGTGAGTGGGGAAATAGGCCTCTGCTTGCGACTGCCAGGTAAATAGTAATTAAGCACGCTTTTGTCAGACTTTGTGTCATGCTGCATTCAAAGTGGCTTCGTACGCCGCAAGCAGTCCACTGAAATGGAATTTATAATGATACCCGGTGTTCTGTATAATGACAATATTTGTTTATTTAAGAGGCCCACCTTTTCATAGCAGCTCAGTTCGCATAAATGAAAAGCTCGTGAAATGTCGACTTTTTTATGCGTTATATTGTATACTAGTAACCCGCCTCGGCTTCACCTGGATAGGGTCTATTAATGTGGCGTTATTTAGATTTAAGGTAATCAAAAACCATTTATTTTATCAATTATTCGTTCTTGTATTAAGAAAAACTTCAATTTTTTTAGATTAAATTTATGCTAGTATTGCTCTCTATCTGTTCTTAAAGATGCATCATAATCGATTCAGCTATTCCGGAGATTAGCCCGGACAGACAAACAGACAGACAAACAAACTTTTATAAAATGTTTGTTTATGTCTTTATAGCATACAAATAACCCACTGAGCTTAATAGAAGCCAGTCATTTCAATATTCGAGACAGACACTTTAATTTGATTTATATGTACAGATTAACAATACCTAAAATATAAAGTTAAGCATTCATTCATTAATTATAGTAATTATTTGTTATGATTACTCGTTACGAGTAGATTACTAAAACAGCACTCAAAATTACCCTGCAGAAGAGGAGTCACAAATAAAAGACGCAAAAATAAAGTATGTGTTTATATGATTTGTATTTTTTTATAGAATTGGGGGCAAACGAGCATGCGGCTCAACTAATCGAAAGTGTCGACCGCCGCCCACGAATAACTGCAACAACAAGGAAATCGCAGGTGCGTTGAGTCAGGCCTCTGTCACTCTTGCTACCTGCGTGAAATAATTACCTACAATTGCGAGGCGCCCCGGGCTACATACACAGTCGGGGCTAGCGCGTTCTAGGCAATTCAATGTTAAAGTTTTTTAACGCTGTTTACGTAAATACTTTTTATGTAAATACTAAACTAACTAACTACTTAAGCAACTCATTTCTACCTGACGATCGACTTTTCGCTAATGAGTTTTATGTTCAACGCATGCAACTTGTGGCGTCATTCGTCGGAATCGCGATGCTTGGCTCGGAAGATAGGTAGATAGTGCAACAAATGAACCTGAATACGGTTCCTAACAGAAATTTGATCGCGTTTCACTTAGCCAAAACCAAATTAAAAGTTTTAATTTCAGTATTTTGTGATTATAACTTAAAATATTTTAATTACAAAAAGACAAAGATAGGTATGTGAAGTAGGTACTTGGATAGTGAAGTAAATTTCAACTAAGTTTTGTATAAAGTACTACATTTCGTAGTTAAATTATTACTTATCGTATCGCAGTACCATCTAATAAAAATATGAATTCAATTCACCATTATCCTTCGGTAAATTAAATGATATATCTGAATCCTTTTGTTTGCTCATACAATTAGCTAATAAGTGTCCATTTCACCGTAAAAAATTGTATGACTAATTGTATTTATCTTACGAAAAATAAATCACTTGAAGCAATGCGCACAGCAAAAACACACACACTATCCCAGAAGATTCGCGGTGAACTGAAAGCGAAACTTCCAAACTAAATGGCGATAAAAAAAAGTAATTAATAGAGCGGGCACAAGGTGCAATTATCGTTTATCGATACTTTCTTACACTTACTTACTTACTACAAGACATTTGAATACAAGTAATTTTTATTTTACAAATGACAAGTTATTGATTCAAAAAAGGTTTTTGTACAATTGAACTTACGAAACTAACGTTTTGTGACTTTCTAGGAAACGGGTAAGTAAGTATGACTTTTTAATTGGTTGTTTTATGGGTTTTTATCATGTCAAAATAATTTGTTATTCTAAATCTACAAGAACACATTTAAAAATAATATATATATACAGAATGAGTCAGTACTTCTTATCGCCTTTGCTGACGATATACAAAAAATCAACGTAATCGGTCCAGTAATTAGGTCAAAAAGTAGAGTTTTAATTTTAAGCAAATTTGAACTGTCTATAGAATTGGGTCACTAGGTCAATGATTCAATGAACTTGAATCCTTGGACATTAAAAAGCGACGTTGCCACGCAGTGCAAACTATTGCGACGTGAGACTATGTACGTCGACAGCGGTGTCTTATGGCGGCGTCCATAAAAAAGCGGCACGAGGCACGCGGTGTTCTTCAAAGGTGACGGCGCAAGTGCACGCGCGCCTGTGTCGTAGAGTAGGACACCTGTTATCGACCATTAGCTTCTTTCAATGTAGTAATGATCGATAAGCAAAAAAAATGTTTAGCTTTAAACACTTAGGGCATGGTTTTTTTAGAATTATCGTGTTGTTATGATAATTCTAAAAACACTACGACCTAAGTATTTACAGCTAAACTTTAAAGCTTTTTTTTTAAGTGTGTTCTTGTAGATTTAGAGATAACAAATTATTTTGACATGATAAAAAACCCATAAAAACAACCAATTAAAAAAGTCATACTTACTTACCCGTCTCCTAGAAAGTCACAAAACCTTAGTTTCGTAAGTTCAATTGTACAAAAATAAACTTTTTTTTAACAATCAATAACTTGTCAATTGTTAAAAATCAAAATTACTTGTATTCAAATGTCTTGTAGTAAGTAAGTAAGTGTAAAAAGAAAGTATCGATAAACGATAATTGCGCCTTGTGCCCGCCCTATTAATTACTTTTATTATTTTCGCCATTTTGGAATTTGGAAGTTTCGCTTTCAGTTCACCGCGAATCTTCTGGGATAGTGTAGGTGCGTTTCGCTGCTTGTGCGCATTGCTTCAAGTGATTTATTTTTCGTAAGATAAATACAATTAGTCATACAATTTTTTTACGGTGAAATGGACACTTATTAGCTAATTGTATGAGCAAACAAAAGGATTCAGATATATCATTTTTTAATTTACCGAAGGATAATGAAAGATGAATTTAATTCATATTTTTTATTAGGTAGGTACTTATAGCGATAAAAGAATTAAGTAATAATTTAACTACGGAAGTAATACGTAAGTACTTTATTACAAAACTTAGTTGAAATTTACTTCGCTATCCAAGTACCTACTTACATACCTATCTTTGTCTTTTGTAATTAAAATATTTTAAGTTATAATAACACAAAATACTGAAATTAAAACTTTGTTTACAAGATTTTTAACTAAGTAGAATACGATCACATTTCTGTTAGGAATCGTATTTCGGGTTCATTTGTTGTTTACACTATCTACCTATTTCTTCCGAGCCAAGCATCGCGATTCCCGACGAATGGCCTTGCAAGTTGCATGCGTTGGGCATAGAACTCACATTGTAGCGAAAATATGGTCAGTCGATCATAGGTAGAAATGGTAAGTAAGTTACTTAAGTAACTTACTTACCATTTCTTACTTACCTATTTCGCAATGCATTTTTTTACTCTTTATTGACAGCCCTTAGTAACCACGGAAAGTCCGCCGCCGTGACGTAGGAACGGGAAAAGAAGCAAAGTAATACGGACACTCGCGCGCAGCGAGAAAGTTTTATTTAGCTTGCGTGCACGATTTATCTAATTAATAATAATTATGTATTAAAACGTCGGCAAGCAGTCAACATCAAAGGAGTGCAACTTCTGTACGTAGTACTATTATTTATTCTGTGATATTTATCATTAATCATGTGAATGCTATTTTGTACATGCATCCATTAAAAGTAGCAAATTAAGAAATGTAATTCGAACATGCTTACAAAATTTTCGATGAGACGGAAAATTCCTGATAGTTTTGAGCTAATATACGATTATATTTTTTTTTAATGAAATTTACCCTAATTAGTTGGTTGGTTATTCAATTTATATAATAAAAACAGAAAATTTTGATAGTGTATTTATTTTGTTAGCAAATTCACTTGAAATACAGTTAATAAATAAATAATTAGAATAAATTATGCACAGCCTATCTATATCCACTGCTGAACATAGGCCTGCATCAAAGGTAAAATATTTGCCATAGTTGCTACGCTAGACAGGCGGGTTGGCAACCGCAATTTTTTATCATTTAAGTAGTTATCAGGAAGATGCTGCTGCCCATCTTCAATTTCATTTCTATCAGTCGCATCTTATGACACCCCCGGGATGTTATGGTGTACTTGATTCACTTACGCCGCCACTACGTGGCAAGTTACATACAATTTGAAGCGACAGTAGCCTAATGGCAGGGTGCGGACCGCGAACTCTAAAGGTCGTGGGTTCGAATCCGCCATTCGGCTACTGTCGTGAACCACTCCTAACACAAGCGATTTACATAACTAATGGCTGTAGTGTTATCTACCCGTAATAGTATCGCGCAATTAGTTTCTTTAGATGCCAAGCTTTTGAGTCCGAGAAAGATTGCCAATTGTTCCAGATAATTTATATGGTAATTGCGTTCACTAACTGACCACCCTCCGTGAGCGCGTTCTTCATCGCCAACTGCGTTCCAGCCGGTTAGTGAAGCATCTGTGTAGATTTCAATTTTATAGCCGGCGTTTCGCATTGGATTTGATGTTGTTTTGATGTTATAGGGCCACCAAGTAAGATCCTCAAGGATATTACTAGATTAATTGATTTTACTCTCATAATTCTGATTTTCTAAAAGCGCGAGATATTTTTGACGTTCCAATAACTTGGTGTACAACCATCCGTATTGGACAGCCAGCTGTCCAATACGGGTATATATATAATAAGGAAATATATAATGGCGTGGCTGGGCACGCCGCCGATTACCGATTAATTGAGCAAATTCTCGAATAGTGCATGTAGGTAGACAGGTAAACTTCTGAACTAATTGCGCAATACTGTTACGTTTATTATCTGAGAGAGAAACGGTTAGATTCTCAGTGTCAAAGAGGAAACCTAAGAATTTACATTTTAAGCTTACCAGGAGTAGTTACAGGGAATATTAGTAATGTAAATAGTATTGCTAGTATTTAAAAGAATACTATAAAATATGTGTATATACTGGCTGGCCACGAAGACGTTGTTCTACCCTTTCCGACGACCCTTTGTCCTATAAAAATCCTTAAATTCGCAATAAATAATATCGAGGATCAGTTATCAGTATAAAAACATACCTATGTCTCAAGTTGGAGCAAGCAAAAAAAATCGGTTGAGCTGTTTCGGGGATTAGCGTGAACGAACATCGTGACACATGATCTTTATAAATTAATATATAAATATGTCGGCACGTTTATAAAATTCCGGTTGGTTCGAGGAGGTAAATGAGGGTATATTGAGATACCTCCACTCGTTTTTGCAATATAAAGTTCACTGTAGGCGCCGTGTGCGAGATATTCCGTTCGAGTCATTCTACGAGTAAAGAAATGCTACGAGTTCTTAGATTCTAAATAAGACAGTGTCGTGGCTCTGTTCGTTGTAGTAATTCTTCTGGTGCAGGCAAGGAGGATGGTGTTGCTGAGCGGGCTACCCTATGTTAAGATGGGTGGTGTTACCGTTGGTTTGCATACTTTGGTGTAATCATGTAATTATGTCCTTCACGTTACACCAATGTGTAATTGTGACGGGGACATATTACGGTATGGTCAAACTATACTGAATTTATATTTATTTATTTATTTAACAATTTATGTACACACAAAATAATGTTACAAAGAAAATTAAAAAAAAAAGATATTTTGTACAAAGGCACTGCTTATTTCATATTGAAATTTCTTCCAGCAGCCCTGATACTAAACACATTCAAAGAGAACCGGATTTAGTGTACATTCTCATAATAAATTTTATAATATTAATATACTTAATATAAAGTAAAGATAATAAAAACATATATCCATACAAACATACATATACCTAAATACTATACTATATACACACATATATATAGTTCGACCATACCGTAGTCTTATTATTGATAATGAATAATTGCGTAAGCAAGAGAGCAAATTGAACATCCGCTCTCACACTTTTATTATTTTTAACAACTAATGCTATCCTGTTGTATTTCCGAGATCAAGAGTGGGATCTTCTGTTGAATTTCCGAGAAATATATAATTACAACAAGTTCAGCATTATCTTAAGTTTGATTGACTGTTTGTGGAGCACTTCCCCTCCTTTGCACTCCGTGATGTGATATTATACGGAACAATCATTTGTAAACTTCGAATATAATGGCGGAATTTAGCTGGGTATTGTTTCCACGCATTATTATTTTGAAGTTTTGAAAACGTTGTAAGATTTCATTTATAGACTTTTTACGAATCTTTAATGAGTACTTTATAACAACAACGGTTATAGGTACGTATGATGTTCTTAGAAGTTAGACAACATAGCTGATGTGAAGAATCGACGCTTCGGGAAGTCTGCAGTCTGTAAACACATACAGGATCGCCCCTGTCACTACATCAGATTTGATAGAACACAGATCTTCCCTAAAGAACATCGATTCCTTTCAAGGATGATACGCGAAGCTATTGAAATCAAAAAATATCCTAATTTCAATATAGAAGATGGCTGGGTGCTACCATCTACTTGGGAGCCTATAATTAATAAAATTAAATCCCAACCCAAGCATACAATTGGAAGACTTCAAGATAATACAAGTTCATAGTGCGTAGATCGGAACAAAATTTAATAATTTTAATCTGGAGGTAGCCGAAGTTAACTATGACATTGGGACGTCGATCAGCTCTGTCCCCCGTGACCATTCTCGAAACGTCGGGAATATACAATAAGTTAATAAACGCGATTGAGTCCGTGACAATGATTGGTTCTTATGGTGCATATCTCCAAGGCTTCGGTAGACGATTAGAGGTTTGACAAAATTAATCATCCACCTTACTCGGGATCACATTCAATTTCCTTATAAAATATATAATTCTACAGATAATGAGACCTCACAATTTAATGATTAAATGAGTATTTTCAAGAAAGCGAAGAGTTTTTCTGGAATGTAATAAAACTTATTATGTGAACTAATAAATGCATTAATGTAATGGAAAAAATATTAGGAAATAAAGATTATTCCAATATCCATCAATCCATTACAGATAATAAAACTATACCGCTGAACTTAGGCCTGCCCCATAGATAGGCACATAGGGGGATTTTGCCATAGTTGCCACGTTTGGCAGACGGGTGGGCAAGGCAGTTTTTTATAATTTATATATATGCTATATCTTTCTGACAATATATATTATCAGAAAGATATAGCAGTATCTTTCTGATAATATATATTGAGTTATATATTATCAGAAAGATACTGCTGCCCATCTCCTGTTACCTTCTGTCGCCTCTTACGACACTTACGGGACGATATGAGGTAATGGATATTCATACACCAAATTAATGCGCCTTAGATGGTCCTAAAACGAATTTATTAAAGATTCTTCGTCATTTCCTATAATCGGGACGTGACAACTTGATGATGGAGAGTGTATTGCGACTATCGTCTTATTCTAATAACCTCTCATCTTCGTCATTATAGCCTCTTCAAAAGTCCACTGTTGAACACAGGCCTCACCCGAGGAATGCCGTCATACACAGAACTCACCCATGTGCACCCATCATTTTCCTGCATGTCTTATTAGGTCAACACCTTAGTGGGGGCCGTCTACGATTTGCTTACTGATATGCGGCTACTAGTGGAGAACCTTTTGTATTCACTGACCTGTAAAGTCCTAAATCCAGCTGAGGATATAGATGTAGAAAGCTGATATTTATTTATTTTACTTTTTTTATACTTTTTATTGCACACAATATTACATTACATAAACACTGACAAAAAACTATATACAATTAGCTGGCCTTAATGCTAAACAGTGATCTGTTCCAGGCAAAACTATTGAGAAGATTATTTTTATTAAAATATATAAGGGTGTATAAATACATGTAAGCTGTATTATGTAGAATATAATAAATTATTAATTCGTTATGGTAAGTGGATCTACATTTATCCTCAATTAAGAAATAAAATGCAGATGCTTGTCACCCCTGAGGACTGAGGTGGAATGCCTCGTTTCCAGTAAAAAGGGTCTCCGGTTCTCTACACTCACCATACGAAACACAGCAACATTAAGGTGCTATTTTGTGCTGGTATTCTGTGAGAGCGTGGTACTACCCCGGTCGAGTCGATCCATTCGTGCTACAACCATAATATAGCTGCAGCGTGGCTCTACTACGTATAAAATTTTTTTTTGCCCTTGTGCAAATCATGTATGGTGGCGGCGTAACAAAATCCATCACACGATATCGTAAACTTTGAGACCGACTATAAGAAATGCTAGAAAATCTTTTAATTTACGATAAATTATGATATCCATTAAGATCAAACATGAAATATCCAAACCGACGACGAGCATCAGCTTCATAGTTGCGTGACCTGGCGATCGTGGCGGCTCTGCAGTTTCAAATGAGTAACATTTGAAACTATGTAAATCTACTGAAATGTAATTTGCACAGAAACAAAATCATTTTATAAAAAATTGAAAAACTGGACAACGGATGTGTGAAGTATGAAACGCGAATCATAATAATTTCCTCAATAACAAATTATATCATCATCATCATCATCATCATCAGAGATCCCAAAATAATATTGTGTAAAAATTATATCAAAGAAGAGGACTTATTATTTTCAGGTCATGTTGAGAACACATTTTAAAGGCTCCTTTTTTTTATCTTAATAAAAATAAATAAAGCGCAAGCTCTCGCCCTCTGGTCTGTGCCCGCGCGCCAAGACTTCTTTGAGGTTGGAAGTACATTGTTTCTTCAAAATTTTGCCCGCTTTAGTACTAATTCACCCGATTGCGAAGAGGAAGTAGAGTTTTCATACCTACACACCGTCATACAAGTCGGTCTAGGCAAATCGTTTCTACAACGGGAGACCTATGTCTGGCAGTGGACAATTACGTGATGATAATAATGAAGAAGAATTCATGTCATTCACCCCGTGGTTGTCGTAAGAGGCGACAGAAGGAAATGAAATAGGAGATGGGCAGCAGCATCTTCTTTATAAGGTATCTTCTTGATAAAAACTCAAAATAATACAAAATGCGGTTGCTCGCCTGCCAGGCGTGGTAACCATAGCAAATATCCCTCCTGTCCGGCAATCTAAGAGGAGCCAATTTTTAAGCAATGAACTTTTGATAGACTGTAACGTAGTTCATTCATATGTAAAAATCCTCCGCGATGTAGGAGCAATTTCTAACGGCTCTATCACATAAAAAATATGTGTTCGTTCTTTTTTCAAGAACAACAAAATGTTTTATACTTTAAATAAAATCAATGACTTCATAAAATCCCTAGAAAGCGCCACTAGACAGGTGATCGTACTTTTTCTAACATCCAGACTGCTAAGTTTGCTAGTTTTATAAATTCACTTACTTAAAACTTAACAATTACAATCAGACATTCGAAATATATTAAATTGTTTTTAAATTATTTATTATAACGAGATCTTTATCGTTAGCATAGACTTGTAATAAACTTTGTGAACAAAATAAAGATTTCAATTTAATACAATTATCATAAAAACTTTCGATGCTATTGAACTATGAACGTGAGCGTCTAGAAAGAAATGATATGAATAAATAATAAGAGTTTTTTTTAATTTATAAAGTTATAATGGAATGTATTACGAGTATGTTCAACCATGTCCAATGATTTACACAAAAGAAAAATAAATATCGAAAAAGAACTAGATGGAATAAAAACATGTTTCTTTTTTTAATTACACTAAAGTTTTTATTCTTTACACTTCGTTGTGTATTATAACTTATAAAATATTAATAAATTATTGAAAATCCTTCCTACAATATTTTTTTTGCTTTAATTTTTTTTGCTACAATTTTTCAAGTTTAGAAAGTCAAGAAAATCCTACGACTGGTTTATGAATTCTGAAAAAAGTTGATCTATCTTTACCCAATACAATACGTGAACCTTAGCAAGGTGGCGCATGCTTGTTATCGATTTGTTTCATTTGATCTATATATATATTACGCTATAATATCTATATATTATATCTTTATTTCTATATCTATATATTATATTTTTATCTATCGCTATATTATATCTTTGAGATATACCACACCTTTTCTACACAGTTTGCCAGTTATATTTCTATCTGATTACAACGTGGGCATCCTCAAGGCAATATTAATAGGCTTTTGTTAGGCTAAGTCATTTCGCTTTGCCATCTTCGGCTAATTTGCAAACGTATTCTAATGATCACTTAGTTGCACCCATAAAGTACCTAATTTATAGTTTGCTTCCTTAAAATCTTATGCTAAAATGAACAGAGTACAGTGGCAGTTCAGTGTAATTAATTTACATTGTATCAGAGGTAAGACCAATTTAGTGCAAATTGAGAGTCGTTACTCTTGAGAATTGTGCACTAGAATCGCATGATGCAACACATTGTGTACAAACAGGGCCAACAAAACCACTTTAAATTGCTCCTTGAAAATTAGCGAAAAACGTTATTTCGGGGTAGTACTTAGGTGGAACCGCAGTTTTTTATTCAATCGTTATTAGAAAGACGCTGCTTGTTTGATTTGTTTCCCTCTGTCGCCTCTTACGACACCCACGGGAGGATATGGGGTAGTAGATATTCTTATACCGCAGCTACACGGTAAATAAAAAACTGCGGTTGCCAAACCGCTTGCCAAGCGTGGCAACTACGGCAAAAATCCCCCCTATGAGGCAATCTATGGGGGAGGCCTATGTATAGCAGTGGACTTTAGTAGACTGTAACGGTAACGGTAACTTAATTGGAACCTTTTATGTATTAAATGAAAGTACCAGGCGTTACTTTGCGGAGATCCATTAAAAAAAAGTTAAAAGTAGTTAGCTAAGATCCGCGCAAAAAATTAAAACAATGTGACATTTGTGAATAATGGTGTAGTATCATTTTCATTTTTCACGCGCATCTAAGCTAAATTACTTTTGTTATTTATTTTTTACTTATTTTATTGGTTCACTTTAATCAATAGTATTTTTTTGTAGAATTTGGTGACAAACGAGCACATAGTCCACCTGATGGCAAGTGTATGCTGTGGCCTATAGACATCTACATTTATCCTCGAATAAGAATCAAAACGCTGAAGCGTTGCCACCCCTGAGGACAACGATGGAATGCCTCATTTCCAGTAAAAAAGGTCTCCGGTTTTCTACACTAACCATACAATACACAGCAGTATTAAGCTGCCATTTTACGCTGGTATTCTGTGAGAGCATGACCCTTCCCCGTACGAGCCGACACATTCGCGCTACAACCATAATATGGCTGCAGCGTGGCTGTTTTATTTCATTCTTTGTTATTTATACTTTTTATAAATAGTATAAAATTTTGTTTTTTAATTATTGTACAAGCCTAAAATTGCAATTGCAGTTTCAAGTGCTGATTTACCACGTGCTCGGCGCTGAAGGAAAAAACCGTGTGAAAACCTGCCTGTCTGAGTAATCAAAAATCATCCTTGCTCTAAAACCCTCTCAGTATTGAGAGTAGGCCTTTTTTCGTGCGATCTACGAAGTACGACCTTACAGTATCTTGAATGCTTGGATTTGAATATAAATTTTTAATTTTAAAATACCAAGCAGATGGTTAGCACCCAGCTTTAATGCAGGAGTGTACAAGCTTGTTTGTGAATGTGGTCTAACTAAAAGACGAACCCAAAGATACAAAAAAATGGGAGGCAAAGTTATTGGGCTCCTTTTTGCGACGAATAAGCACATATTTTTATGGCAGTATATGGATAGACGACCTTGTTTAATGGGCAATGACCGCTACAGCTTATAGAAATGCTGCATGTAAGTCGACACAAAAAGCCGCACTAAGTACAGCGTTTTGAGATACTGTTTTAATGTGTTTATTAATTAGCAACGATCTTGAGATGCTGATTTCGTAATGAGGGCGTATCAAATGATTACGCACTTGAGTTCGTCGTTGAGTAAAGTTTATTAATACGGGCCTAAATGTGCTTGGTTCCTTCGATACAAGCCTAGAGCTTAGTGCAGAAACCAGTGTTATTGTTTAATTATGTAATGTTTTTTGGTTAAATAAATATATTTCTATTCTATTCTAAAAAGATTCGTTATCACACCTGGGGACTAAATATGGAATGGCTGATAGCGTATAAAAGTTCTGGCTTCCCTCCATATTCTTCAAACTGGAGTTTAATCGAGTGTTACAGCTAAATTAATTTATAAGTTTTGTATACAAATATTTGACCAGCTGTGAATCAAATAGTATTCAGTAGTATTAGTCACCTAGGTATCATCTTATTATTATAAAAACATTTCGAAGTCATAAACCCTTACTAATAAAATCCAAGTAAATTAAGAAAAGCTTAAAATTGCTTTCTCTCTCTGTCTCTCTCTCTCTTTTCCACCGTTACAGCCTATCAAAAACCACTGCTAAACATAGGCCATCCCTATAAATTGCCTCATAGGGGGGATATTTGCCATAGTTGACACGCTTGTTAAGGGTAGGCAACCGTAAGTTTTTTATTTTTAGTGATTATTAGGAAAACGCTGCTGCTTATCTCCTAATTTGTTTTCCTTTGTCGCCTCTTACGTCACCCACGGGATGATATAATAGGGTAGTGGATATTCTCACTCTGCCACTAAACGGTAGGTTATTTCACTAAATGTTAATAAAAAGAGACAGGTATAGAGATAATTAATAATTAAGTGAGCGATAATCAACGATTATAAGTAAGGTCGTTGAAGTCTTCCAACATGCATTGGGGCTAGCGCGGGCAGCATCCAGTATTGGGCCTTATATGAGTTGTTACTTTACTTTTTATAATTTAGACAAATACATTATTTAATTTTACGTAAATCCATCTTAACCGTTAATGTTAAATTAACTCTATCGTGTGCATACAGTCTGTTATCATCTATTAATGACGATAAACATCAAGTATAAATCTAAGCTGTTTCCTAACGCCATTATAATTATTATTAATAACCCTCTTTACACCAACAAGACTCCAGTAATTATAAAATAATTATGAGTTAAAGGATGCAGACATGGCTGTACATTATGATTAGGGGATGAGCTCTAACTTGTTATTTGTTTATAATGAAAGCAATGTAACAAAAATATTAATTACATTTAATATAAATAGTAAGTACATGTAGTACTCTAACTGTCTTCATAATGAGAATTTTGAAACCTTTATCCCAAATAAAATGCTTTTTATTTCTTTCAAGTTTATCTGCCTCTTCGCGCAATAAAGACAAACGCGGTACCTTCTTCCTTCTCTCATCCATCTCAAAATCTTGTCATGTATTATCCCTACACGTATGAATAAACCACGCTGTAGCTATATTATGTCTGCGGCACGATCGGGGAAGGAGCACGCTCTTACAGAATACCAGTGCAAAATAGCAACTTAATGTTGTCAGCAACATGAATGAATGTTTTGTGTGGTGAGTGCAGAGAATCGGAGATTCTTTTTACTGGAAATGAGGCATTCCATCTTAGTCATAAGGGGTAACAACGCATCTGCCTTTTGATCCTTAATTAAGGATACATGCAGATGTTTATGGGCCATAGAATTTACTTACCACCTGGTGAATTGTGTGCTCGTTTGTCACCATTATTCTATAAAAAAAATGTTCTATTATAGTTAATTGTCTTTAAAATTTTATGGTATTTCTAAATATTTATTGTTATGGAAGAGAAGGCAAACGAGCATGCAGCTCACCTGATAGTAATTGATCACCGTCACCCATGAACATCCGCAACACCAAGGGAATTGCAGGTGCGTTGCCTGCCTTTTAGGAAGGAGTATGCTCTTTTCTTGAAGGTCTTTTTTCCTCCGGAATTTCCAGTTCCGTAGCAGTGTACGATGGTGGAATTCAGCAGCTGGAATTAATCCGAACAATTCCTCTGAGCATTCCCCATGATATATGCAGTAGAAGATGCTTAGATATGCAACGTCTCTTCGCAAAGCCAGTGAATCAAGACGATCGGAAAGAACCTGATCGTTGACGATTCGGGCTGCTCTCCGTTGAATACGGTCAAGTGGAAGGAACTGATACTCTGGTGCCCCGGCCGGAGATGAGAACAGTATTCTATGTGATCCGGCATGAAATACCGTCTCGATGTGCTGAGCACACCATGCTTTTTTGATGCCAATTTAGCCTTCCCTTCCAAGTGACTCAACAAGTGACGGAACTGTACGTCTCTCGAAATATTAACGCCAAGGATTCCGATGCTGGCTGAGGCAACGAGTGATTGGCATATCTCCTTGATTTCAGGGCAACGAGTGACCCCTGAAATCAAGGAGATATGACAAAGGCGTTCTTTATTACGGTAAATGCGCAAACTTGTGACTTTTAGGGATAAAACTGGACTAGATTTAGTTGCCCTACTAGTCGACAAAGACTCGACTTCAGACACAAGTTTGTTCCGGCACTCGACGACGTGTTCCCGAGAAATATTAGTACAGCCGGTATATAAAGCATCGCTATTGCTGTCTGCATAACAATGAATGTTACTAGTATGCAACATATCATTGATATGCAGAAGGAACAGGGTAAGCGATAGCACGAAGCCTTGTGGAACACTAGCATTCACAGGCTTGGAGTCGAAACATGCATCGTCGAATACGACCTTAATACTCCGATTTGTAAGAAAACTGGTGACCCAATTGCATTATTTCTCGTTAAGCCCGAAAAAACAAGAAGAAAGCTTCGAAAGAAGCGCTTTGTGCCAAAACCGATCGAAGGCCTTCGCTATGTCCAAACTATCCGCCAGGGCCTCCCCCTTTGTCTCAGGTAAACAAGAAGATCACCAGCTGAGCGACCTCGACGTAAACCGTATTACCGGTCACTAATCAGCTGATGCTCTTCAAGATACCATATGAGCTGGCAGTTAATAATGAATTCCATCATTTTGAAGAACAAGGAGGTGATGGCGATAGGTCTGTAGTTGGATGGGTCCAAGCGGTCACCTGCGCTTGTCTGCCACCGATAGGCATTACAGATAACGGGACGAAAAATTCCATCCCCTGAAGCACCACATCAGCGACAGACTCAGCAATGATGTTGGGATCATCAAGCGAGAAGCAAATCTGCCCCCATGAGTAGAATGCAAAAAAAGCCCACATCCCATCCCAATACGCTGACCTCTAGTGCCACATATGGCGGCAACCTATAAATCGTGCCTGTCAGCAGTCCGGTCCAGGTTCTGTCCGGTACAGGTCCCTGCCTTCAAGAATACCGAGGCGCCGAGAACAGATATCCTCTCTGACGTACACATAAACTCCGGGCCTAGGCAGAAAGTAGTGTTCAAGTTTGTAACCTAGGTAAGATAAATTAGATGTATCAGCCAGAGACGACAACTGCGTCTCGGCAAGAAATAGCAAGGCCGGCTTAGCCGTCTCGAGATAGTGGTGAACGGCGTTAAGATTTGAATGAAGTCCCCTTATGTTGCATAAATTCACAGTAAGCGTGGGAGGAGGTGCCGTTGTGATTTTCCTCCGTTTCCCTCGTGTAGTATAAGTACAGAGCGGAGTTGTGCCCCCCACCCCCAGAATACGCGGGGCTGCATGAGCATTCACGCCCAGGAGGAAGATTGTTTTATATTTCATGTTTAAAAAAATTATAGGATAAAGGTGAAAAACGAGCATACAGACCACCTGATGGTAAGTGGTTGCTGCGGCTCATAGACATCTACATCAAACAAAATGGAATGCCTCATTTCCAGTAAAAAGGTTCTCCGGTTCTCTACACTCACCATACAAAACACAGCAGCGTTAAGCTGCTATTTTACGCTGGTATTCTGTGAAAGCGTGGTCCTTCCCCGGTCGAGCCGACCCATTCGTGCTACAACTATACTCCTAATCTAGCTGCAGCATGGCTCTACCACATTGAACCTGCACTCAGCAGGCGAAACGCAGAAGTGTAAATTCTTCTACTTCACTTTGGTATTCTGTGAGGCCGAGGTACTACCATTCGTGCGACAGCAAAAGCTGCTGCGTGGCTCTACCACGTAAAAAAGTTACTTAATGTATATTATGTGCCTCTATTATACAATTAGTAACTACAGTCTAAGATATATGTATCTCTGATCTGGTACACACGAGTGTAAGGGAAAATGTTTTATACTTTAGAGATCTAACACCCTAATGGAATAGGCTTTTAAGTTACTTTCTAAAGTCACTAGGTTTCTGCCAACTAAGCGACACATTTTAGCTCCAGAAGCACACATGAACTCAAATTAGCTTATGCCCGGCCCGGAACTGACGGGCATAACCCGGTAAGTTCTTCAATCTATATAATCTATATAGATTGAAGAACTGACAACCGATGGTGACAAAAATTTTTGAGTGGCAGTTTCGTAATAATAAGCGCAGTGTTGGGTGACCTACCACTAGATGGAGTAACGAGCAATATGCAGAGAGTCAATGAATGCAGGTGATGGACTCCTGAGATGGCTCAGGACTGTGCTTTATGTTAACGCTTAGAGTAGACCTATTTTCAGCAGTGGACTTTTGATCGGCTGTAAGGATGATGATGATGAATTAAATTTCAAATCAATGTATCAATACAAGAATTATTCACTTTCAGCAGATTGATAGATTGACAGGCAGATTCTATAGCTTTGAATTGGTAATCCCCATCACCAGTCAAATACCCAAAAAAATAATTTTCACAAAATTTTACTTCAGCATTTTAGAATATATTTTATCGTACGAGTATGGTGTTTTCATAGTAGAGTGAAACGCATCTATTAGTGAAGTGAGAGGTGAGATTGAAACTACAAAAATGTTTGACTAATTCTATTTAGTGTAAGTATGTAACTAAATAACAAAATTTTACAATTTATTTATTTTTGGCCAATTATTATCAGCATAAATTTGTTTATTGATTTACTAACGTTATTATTATGGTCATCAATAAAGCCTTTTTTATAGAAATACAATCAAGTGGACTGACCACTTGATTGTAAGTGCATATGGCCCATAGAATTAAAATACTGATGCGTTGTCACTCCTTAGAATCGACATGGAATGCCTCATTACCAATGTAAAGTCTCCAGTTTTTATAGCACCATACGAAACAGTAGTATTTTTACTGGTATTCTGTGTGAACGTGGTCTACCCCGATCGAACCGAGCCATTCGTGCTACAGCCATAGGACGCTGCATTGTAGCTCTTCTATATAAAAGCATTTACAGGTCACGACTATACATCTTCCTTCCCCTATAAATGGACACAATGTACAGTTCTGAGTCATTTGCATCCATCAACAACATTATTGCAAACAACGTCGTTATACTACCTCGTACATCAGGCTTGTTCCCGAAATTGATTTCGAATCAAATTTGGGTTTCGTCTTAAGCTTACGTTGTTTTAAACCTGAATTTATAAGCTAATACCCGAACCAATTTGAATCAAAATCACGATAAAGTTACGATCAAGCGTTATCATCGCCGTAAGACACATCCAGATATTTTTTTTATCCATAGATCATTTTTATTGAATTAAAAAATCACTACTCAAATATTTTTATCGAAAAACACGATCGAGTTACGATCAAGCCTTATCATCTCTGTAAGTCATATCCAGATATTTTTTTTTATCTAGAGATTATTTTTTAATTAATTAAAAATTTACTACTCAAATATTTTTATTACTTACTAGCTTGATACCTGGCTGGTTGCTGCCGCAAAGAATAATTGTGGAAATCGTTTTAAATTTGGAAGAGTTAAATTGTTTTAATAGGAATGATAATACATTCATTGAAATTGAATGATAAATATAACATTCAAATAAATTGTCAGTACGATACGCGCGCCACCTACTGTAATTAATTTTTATATAATATTAGATCGAGGACAAACGTATGAACAAACATTATGCTGCGAGCGCTATCTAGCGGTGGATAGGAGAAGATTATCGTTGTGAAGAATTCTAACTTGAACCACTATTCATTTTTTGCGGTTTTAGTCCAGTAAAGAGAGATTTTAAATCGACATTTGTTGTGGAATTTTTTCGAGCATATCTTACTTTTTATATGTAAAACAAGGTTCAATAGTTAAAAAATGAAATATTTGCTATGTTTCTATAATAAATTTATTAGTTACGAACTCCATGTGGGTAATAAGTGGGGAATTTTTAAAAAAATCATTAAAAATAAATGAATTACCATTTTTTTACTTTTTTTAAGTTTTTCTATTCATTCGGACCGATATATCTAGAGAGATTTTTGTTTATAATTTTTTAAAAATTGATTAATAATTTTAATTTTTTTAACCTTTTAATTTTTTTTCCATTTACATATCTTCTTTAAAGTTCTAATGATTAAGGAAATGTTTATTTTTATAAAATGTTTGCTTCTAAAGAAACGATTAATACCTTATACTCTACATCGGAGAACAAACGGTTTAAAAAATTTATACTGTTTGCACATGCTTTTGCTGTTTGCGACATCACCAGTACTATTTTCGGCAAAGGTAAAAAGCCATTATTAAGTTACTGGAAAAAAATTAAAACTTAAAGACAGCTTTGCAAGTTTTTTACAACTGTGATAGTAGAATAGAATGTTTGGAAGAAGCGGCAAAAAAATATAATGCAGTTATACGGAGTCAATGAGAACAACATTTCTGTGAGTGATTTTCTTTATAAATGCTTTCTTGCTTTAGCTACTCAATCACAAGCAGAAATTCGACTTTAAATCTTACCACCAACTTCTTCAGCTTTAATTCAACATGCTAAAATAGTATTGTATCAAATACAAGTGATTGGGCAATAATTTACAACCAGAAAATTGGGACTGGAAATGGATCAACACGATGATGGTTCCAATCATGACTACTGATAATGGTAAAATAGATGGTATGGTGGGGTAGAAAGAGGATCCTAAAAGGTCCCGCTGTTTAATAGCTATAAAGTAGCTTACTTAAACTATCTTTTTTATATCCTTAGGTGTCCTTTTTTCTATTATTTAATATTAAGTACTTATTTCATGGCTCTGTAGTATAGATATAAGATATAGGTATAACTGTAGCATAGAACACTATTATGTCTTTAGTTATAAGTATTATAGTTCGCTTGTAATAGCTGTTTTATTGCAATTTTTTTAAGTTCTTTTCCTTGTATTATTAACTCCTTTGGAATGTTTGTCCTTGTAAATCAAAATAGATTTTAATCATGTTTCATGTATAGTACATAACTTGCATAAGCTTAGTTTTCTTTTTAGTTCCTTAGTAGAGGAGTCTTACTTATTTAGTAGGTTTATCTACGCTATGCATGTTAACAGTAATAATCTAATTATAATCATCTTTATAATTTGTGCTAACAATACTTATTGTTCTTTGTTTACTTTTATAAATGTTCCTTAAAAACTACTTAATACTTTCTATTTGATTTTTAATTTTGATATTGTTTTTTTAGCTCTTGATAGACAAAGGACAAATGTACCATACGTAGAGAGTAAATTTGTTCTGTGTACTATACAGCTAATATCGATTTTGTACTTTGATTTTGTAATCGATTTATTATGGTAGACATTATCTCTTATTATTTTGTGAGATACCTATTTAGGAACATTAATATTATTAGACAAAAATATTTTGACACTGCAGATATTATATATAGTTTTTGTTTAAGTTTCAATAGCCTCGCGAATCATCTTTGGAAGGAATCGGTGTTCTTTAGCGAGGGTTTGTGGTCTATCAAATCTAATGTAGTGACAGGGGCGATCCTGTACGTGTTCACAGACTGCAAACTTCCCGGAGCGTCGATTCCTTCCAAGGATGATTCGCGAGGCTATTGAAATAAAAAAAACATCCTAATTTCAATAGAGAAGATGGCTGGGTGCTACCATCTGCTTGGGATCCCATAATTAATAAAATTAAATCCCAACTTAAGCATACAACTGCAAGACTTCAAGATACTGTAAGTTCATACTGCGTAGATCGGAAGAAAAATTAATAATTTTAATCTGTTTGTGGTGCTGTAAAGTACTCGAAACGTCGGAAATAAAAAATATATTAAAATATTATCTAATTCTATGAATTATGTCTGATGTTGAGTCGTTTAGCTCCGCAAATGATTCTTCTGCCATGTCATTTTACTCTTGCGATGATTCTTTCAACGACAGCGCGCTTGATTTACACCAACTACTCAAAGGAGTTTTTACGTCTTTTAACAACTCTCGGGACAGACGTCACATTAACGCTCAAAGTATCCCGAGCCATTACACCGAACTCCACGCTTTATTTTCACCCGAGCATATTCATGCCATATTAGTGTCGGAAAGTTGGCTGAAGCTTTCTTTACCGTCAACTTTATATCCCCTACCGGGCTTTGTACTTGTTAGGAATGATCGGGTTAGAAAAGGTGGAGGTGGTGTAGCCATTTACCTACACGCATCAATTCCTCATAAAATTGTTTAAGCATCTCCTTCCTGCTATTCTGCCTCTTCTGAGTTTTTATTTTTGGAACTCGATGTCAAGGGTATAAGGATGCTTCTAGGGGTAGTGTATTGCCCCCCCCCCCCTTCGACAGACTACTTCGCCACTTTAGATATGGCTCTTGTTGATATTTGTTCTGAGTACGCACACTTTATAATCATGGGTGACTTCAATACAGATTTGTTAAAAAAACTGATTGAGTCGGTTAATCTTTCTATTCTCCCTTTAAAGGCTACTCATCACAATATTGGAACCGATGACTCATTCTCAGTTTTTATGATGCTCATGCCCCAGTTCACAAGGTTAGATTGAAGTGTCCCCCAGCCCCATGGATGACAGAGGGCGTAAGGTTGACAATGTCTAGACGAAATCGAGCTTTTCTTCGTTTTAAGAGAGAACGTACTGATGAAAACTGGTCATCTTATAAAGCAGGCAGGAATAGGTGCAATCAAATGGTACATACAGGCAGCTAAACGCCGGTATTTCCAAATTATATTATTAATAACTCTTCTCCCGCCGAAGTGTGGAAATTTCTTAGATCTTTTGGTCTTTGCAGGCCAGCTACATTGGATTGTGATCCTTCTCTATCACTTGATGAAATCAACCAACATTTCGCTTCCGAAACACCAATGTACCTTACAATTCGCTCTCAAACTGTGGCTTCCATTGCTTCTGTGCAAATTTCTAACATACCTACCTTTAATTTCTCTCCTGTTTCTCAGGATGATGTCAAAAAGTCAATTTTAGCAATTCAGTCAAGGCGGTGGGTTATGATGAGATTAGTAGACACATGGTAGTATTTATACTAGAGCACCTTCTTCCGGCAATTTCCCATATTATAAATTTTTCCCTTGATTCAGGTCAGTACCCTAATCTTTGGAAAAGGGCTTTTATAAAGCCCCTCCCAAAAATTCCTACTCGCATTCTTCTCAATCATTTTCGCCCTATATCCATTCTACCCTTTCTTTCCAAAATTTTAGAATCCTGTGTTTACAAGCTTACACGTGCAAGCTGAAATTGGGGATATCCATAATGGGATTAAAAAAAATATGGAGTGTTAGTCAATCCTTTGAAATGCCAAGCTATACTGGTTGGTAGCTCAAGTATGCTAGCTAAGATTAATCTTGCAGACTTACCTCCTATTTATTACAATGGGATTACAATACCGTTCAGTAAGTCTGTAAAAAATCTTGGCCTACACATTGACAGCACGCTGAATTGGAGAACTCAGGTTTCTGAAGTGAGTCGTAAAGTCATTGCCACGTTACGTTCTCTGTATCGTTTAAAACATTTTCTCCCACAAAGTCTAAGATCATGCTTGTCCAATCGCTCATATTGCCCATAATTGATTATGCAGATGTGTGTTACCCGAATCTGTCCTAGGATCTTCTGAACAAGCTGGAACGCCTTCTCAATAACTGTATAAGATTTATTTTCGGGCTTCGTAAGTATGACCATATTTCGCAATATAGATCTAAGCTTAATTGGCTTACAATCCGGCAAAGGCGTATTTCCAGAATATTACTTGTTCTTTTTTCCATATTAAATGATCCATTTTCGCCTTCTTATCTTAGGAGTAAATTTCACTATCTCTCCTCATCTCATGATAGGGTTCTACGTTCTTCTTCTAACAACAAAATATGTATTCCAGTTCACTTCACCGAGTTCTATGGTAGCTCTTTTACATTTCAGGCTACACGCCTTTGGAAATCCTTGCCCGATGACATCAGAAAAGCTCCCAATAAGTTTTCTTTTAAAAAGTTGGTGCGTAATCATCTATTAAAGACAACACTTCTTACATGAATCATCCATGTCATTTATATTGTTAGACGTATATATTCATAGTTATATATATAATTATTTATATATATATATATATATATATATATATATATATATATATATATATATATATAAATATGTTTATGTATGTATGTGTATATTTATATATATATATAAATAGGAGATATTTCTATAGTTTATTTATTGTATATATTAGTAAAATGTATATATAACGTAGTTAATTATAATTTTTATTTTGTTTTTATTCTATATTGCTACACCTACGCCAAATTCTTACCACTCCATGGGTTGACTGGTAGAGAATGCCTCAAGGCATTAAGTCCGCCCTTTGTATTCTTTTAGGTTAAGGAATGCAATAAAAATAAAATAAAAAATAAAACAAATAAATAATGCTGCTCCAAAAGAATTATAGGAAAAGGTAAAAAAAAATTAAAATTAATCATAAATTTCCGTTAAATAACACTTTTAATTTACTAACGAAATTTTGTTTGTAGATGTTTTGTGGTTGCTCCAATAATTGTGCAAACAAGCTTTGCGGATGTCGGAAAGCTGGTCTACGCTGTTCCAATTTTTGCCGTAATTATAGTGGCATAACTCAACTCGTATAAACAACTCAAGCATTCTGGTTGCCAAGGCTTTCCAATGGAACTTCTGTCAGTTCAATTGTGCAATTGTATCACCAGTTTCCCTTATAATCGGAGCATGAATGTCGTTGCACGCTCTGATTATAAGCCTATTAACGCTGGTGTTCAACAAAGCTGCGTGCTATCATCAATGCTGTTTCTTCTGCATATCAATGATATGTTACAAACTGGTAACATTCATTGCTATGCGGACGATAGCACTAGGGATGCTTTATACACCAGCTGTGCCAATATTTCTCGGGAAAAGGTCGCAGAGTACCGGAACAAGCTTGTGTCTGAAGTCAAGTTTTTGCTGAACAAAGTCTTGGATTGGGAGTAACTAAATCTAGTCCAGTTCAATTCCCAAAAGACAAAAGTTTGCGCGTTTACCGCTAGAAAGAACCCCTTTGTCGTATCTCCTCAGTTTCAAGGCACTCCCTTTGCTACCTCAGCTAGTATCGGAATCCTCGGCGTCGACATATCGAATAGTGTGCAGTTTCGTGGTCACTTGGAAGGGAAGGTCAAATTGGCCTCTAAAAAGCTTGGCGTGCTCAGCAGAGCGGGACAGTATTTCATGTCGGCACATCGCTTGCAACTTTAGAAGGCGCAAGTTTGGCCTCACATGGAATACTGTTCTCATCTCTGGGCCGGGGCACCCCAGTGCAAGCTCCTTTCACTTGACCGCATGCAGCGCAGAGTGGTTTGAATCGTTGATGACCGAGTTCTTTCTGATCGGCTCGATTCACTGCCACTGCGTAGGGATGTTGCATCCCTTTGCGATTTCTATCACATCTATCACGGTTAGTGCTCTGATAAATTCTTCGGATTAATTCCAGCCACCAAATTTCACGAACACATATCGCGTTAAAATTCACGATACCATCCTCATCCTCACCATCTAGATGCTTGGCGGTCCACCACTGTGCGTCTTCCTTGTCCAACTTCTCTTTGGAATTGTTTAGCACCGGCGATTTTTCCGGACCGATACGACTTAGGGACCTTCCACAAAATAGCTTACTCCTTTCTAAAAAGCTGGCAACGCACCTGCAGTTCCCCTGGTGTTGCGGTTGTTCATGGGTGGCGGTAGTCTATTGCCATCAGGTGAGCCGCATGCTTGTTTGCGCCCTCTTCTATTAAAAAAACCTACGGCAACGAAGAGACTTCGGGTTTTCCGTTTGAAGATGACTGAGATAACCTTCAAGTAGATGGTTATCAAGAATATGGTAATAAGAAAGATAAAAAATAGCAAAAATTTATGTTATCATAGCGACAGTTATGAATTCAGCTCAAATGAATTCTGATGATTTCTGGAAGCGTGACCGATTAGAACGAAAAAACGATAGTTGAAATTTAGAGAAATTTAATTTAATGAAGATTCTAACGTCATCATCATTACAGCCCTTTACAAGTCTACTGCTGAATATAGGGCCCCCAAGGATCCCCCAAGGAATGCCACAAAGCACAGTCACGAGCCACCTGCATTTCTTACCAGATCATCACCCCATCTAGTGGGGGGATACCCTACACTTCGCCTGCCGGTATTTTCCCCATCGGTTGTCGGTTCTTCGAACTATATGGCTGGCCCATTGCCACTTCAGCTTACTAATCCTTGGGATATGTCGGTTACTCTGGTTCTACCGCCGGTATCCTCGTTTTTAATTCTATCAAGCAGGGAAACGCCGAGTATAGCCCTCTCCATAGCTCGCTGAGCGACTTTGAGCTTCCTCATACGGCCAGCAATAAAAGACCACGTCTCAGATCCATAGGTCATCACTGGCAACACGCACTGGTTTTACAATCTAGTTTCGAGGTTTTGAGGTATGCCTGACGAAAAGATACGTCGTAATCTCCCGAACGCTGCCCAGCCGAGTTAAATCCGTTGATTGACCTCTCGGTTGAAGTTGGACTTACCTATTCGGACTATTTGTCCCAGGAAACATATTCGTCAACAACTTCGAGCTTAGTGCTCCCAACAACTACCGGCATAGGTGTGACATGGACATTAAACATGATTTTTGTTTTGTCCATGTTCATCTTGAGACCTAACCGTTGGGAGACACTATTGAGGTCATTGAACATAGTACTTAGGTCCTCCAGCGATTCTGCCATAAGGACTATATCGTCGGCAAATCGAAGGTGAGTGATGAAACAGAAACAGAAACAGAAATTTTTTTTATTCAATATAGATTATAAATAATACTTATTGAAAGTCACTCTTTTGTCTAATTACCACTGGTTCGAAAAAAAACCTCTGTCCTGGGAAGAACCAGCAAGAAACCCAGCGGGACTTTTTTTTAAAGTAACAGCTTACAATCATGTATATTACACAATTAACCACACAAAACAAATTAGAAACAGCCTGGCAGCGAACACCTCATTCCCAGGGTTATTATCATCCATAAATTCCTTAACATTATAATAACCCTTTTATACAAACTATGTTTAATAAAGTTTTTGAATTTTGAGCAGGTCGAATTTTGTATATTTTCTGGGATTTTGTTGTAAAAGCGTATACATCGCCCCAAGAATGAATTACTGACTCGGTGGAGTCGAGTAACTGGTACTACTAGCTTGTGTTTGTTCCTAGTATTTACAGAATGAACATCACTTATTTTTGTATAACTACTGTTATTTTTTTGTACGTACATTACATTTTCATAAATGTATTGAGAGGCCAAAGTTAATATATTAATTTCTTTAAATTTTTGTCTGAGCGACTTTAGGTTTTAAATCATAGATTGCTCATATGGCCCTCTTCTGTAAAACAAATATAATTTCAGTGTCAGTTGCGTGTCCCCATAGCAAAATACCCTACGACATTATTCTATTAAAATAGCTAAAGTAAACAAGTCTAGCTGTTTCCACACTGGTAAGATTTCTAATCTTTTTTACAGCATATGCTGCAGAACTAAGTCTGCTTGCTAACTTTGATATATGGGGGCTCCATTGAAGCTTCGCGTCTAGTGTTATTCCAAGAAAAATGGTGGTATCGACAGGACTCAGTTCCTCCCCATTTAAAATTACATTAGTATTTAATTGTCTGACGTTTGGAGTCATGAACTCGAATCGTCGATGTACTCGCCATTGACGTTAATACCGCATCCTTTCCAGTCCTTGAAGTCCTTTGTTTCTCAGTAGCTTGAAAACGTCTTCCAATGCAGCGGTGAAGAGTTTCGAGGATATTGCGTCACCCTTTCTTACACCTCTCTGCAGTTGGATAGGTTTTGTACTCTGTTTCTGTACTCGAATAGCCATCGTAGCCCTACTGTACAAACACTTCGGCACTTTGATTTACTGACAGTCCACTTGGCACCGCTGAAAGGACTGCAGCACCGCCCAAATTTCGACGGAATCAAAGGCTTTCTCATTGTCCACATACACAAAACAAAGTGGCAGATTGTATTCTTCGGTTTTCTGTACAATTTGCCGAAGATTCTGATGACAAAGTGGAAAAATTGTCACTCCAAATTATTTGTGAATAATTACTAACTCAAAAACAATGCGAAACCGTAAAAAATTTGGTTTAGTACAAAATAAGAATAAGCTGTATCTATTTTTTTTTAAATTTATCGGACAGACATAAAATAAACAGTTGTCAGATCAATTTTTTTTAGTAGTACATGTTAAATTAAAAATCAAGAATCCTAATTGAGCGTTAAATATTGGATATTAGGAAAAAATGCAATGCCTTTTTTTAGGAAATTATAAGATTTTATTCCACTTCTGATGTTAAAAATTATTCTCAAAATTATTTAAATAAAAGAACACTACTCAGTAACAAAGCCTGCTTACTATTTTTTTTTTATTTAAGCTTTCATGCACAAAGTTGTACATATGGCGGACTTAATACTATAGGATATTCTCTTAGTCAACCATTAGGCTAAACAGAGATAGACAAACAAGAGACGGTGCAGCAATAATCAAAATAGAAAGGGCTAAAAAAATTGTTTATACATATATACATATAAATATACATATACACACACATACTTATATTGTTATGTACTGTTTTTGTAAAGATAAGCAAATAAATTAAAAAAAAATTACATACACATATATACTTAAGTACACACAATATATACATATATAAATATATACATACACATATACATGCATACAGTACATATTATATACATAATATATATTAATATTATCTATGTAAGAACAAATATCAAATATACATAATTAAGTAAATAAAAATAAGAGTTGTGTTAGTTCAAACTTGCAACAATTTTTTCACATGCTTTCGGACTTGATTTTTAAAAACAAACTTGTTGGGAGCTTTTTTAATGTCAAGAGGTATGTTGATCCAGAGTCAAATGGCCGTGAGGGCGAAAGAGTGAGATAAATAACCAGTACGGCGTAAAGGAGTGAGCAACTTAAGATTAACCGAAGAACGGAGAGAACGATTATGAGAATCTCCCAGGTATTGAAATTTGGATTTCAGATACTCGGGAGCACATGGATCGTTCATAATTTTGAAAAGGGTGCAGAGTATTCTAACATATCTGCGCTGACGGATAGGCAGCCAATTTAGCTGAGCACGAAAAGAAGATACATGGTCGTATTTACGAAGACCATAAATGTACCTGA
Source organism: Parnassius orleans (assembly GCA_029286625.1). Taxonomy (NCBI): domain Eukaryota; kingdom Metazoa; phylum Arthropoda; class Insecta; order Lepidoptera; family Papilionidae; genus Parnassius; species Parnassius orleans. The sequence goes on along the minus strand of JAGSMP010001015.1, from coordinate 71,342 downwards.
ATCAGTTGTTAAGTAGACGATCCAATGTATTAAGGTGATTTTGAAACAGGTCTGAGCAACACACATCGACATAATCAATAATCGGTAGAATAAGTGACTGGACAAGGAAAATTTTAGTATAATATTTGGTGGGAAGAAAGATTTTTAATCGATATAGAGATCGCAAAGTTACACTTGTTTTGCGACTCACCTCATGTATATGTTTGTTCCATGTTAAGCAACCATCAACATAGAGACCAAGGTTCCTTACATGGGATGAGAATGGTATGACATTATTTTTAAACATAATTGATGGTAGGGTGGGAATATCTAGTTTCGATAATAATCGTGGGCTACCTAAGATTATGGTTTGGCATTTAAATGGGTTCACGTTTATACCATATACAGTGGACCATTCGGAGATATATTTCAAGTCATCATTTAATAATGAGATAGTATTAGAGATATTTGAGGGCTCCACTTGCACATATAACTGCAGATCATCGGCATACAGATGGTAAGAGCACTTGAGATTTAATGTGATGAGATTGATAAAAATTGAAAACCGAAGAGGAGAGACTATACCGCCTTGAGGGGCGCCAGTAGACACATCACACCAGTCAGATAATATATGTCCAGTGCCCACGGCCTGTTGGCGCCCTCGAAGATATGATGAGAACCATTCCTGAGCAGAAGACGAGATATTCAAATGAGAAAGAAGAGCTAACAAGATATCATGATCAACAGAATTAAATGCGTTAGAAAAATCAATTAAAATGAGGACGGTCAGTTTTGATTTTTCCATCCCCTCTCGGATATCTTCCGTCACCTTGAGAAGAGCAGTAGTTGTAGAATGACCAGGGAGGAAACCCGGCTGATAAGGGGAAAGAATATTATTTGAGAAAACAAAAGAAGAAATCTGTTTATGAGCAACAGCTTCCAGGACCGTAGAGAGAAAAGGCAGGATAGAAATTGGTCCGAAATTGGATATAGCGCTGCAATCGGTGGATTTAGGAATGCGAATAATAAAGGCTTTACGCCAGAGAGTTGGGAAAGCACCATTCGTCAGCGAAAAGTTAATGATATGAGTTATCACGGGTAAAACAGCATCCAACACGTGCATAACCATTACCCTACTCACATCATCACAACCAATGGCTTTCGATTTAATAGAAGAAAGTGCTTTGCGTACCTCGTCTTCGTCTACAGGAGAAAAAGTGAAAGTTTCATGAGAATAAGGAGGCATGGAAGATATAAATGAGATAGCATTAGCTCTAGAATTATCAGAAACTATTTGAAAAGATAGAAAATGACGATTAAAATCGTCGGGAGAAAAGGTGATGCTATTATAGTCAAATTGCGATTTTCCATATCCAAGCGTTTTGAGAAACTTCCATATATCAGTCGAAGATGAATTAAGTACTTGTTCGTGGATATATCGGCGTTTAGCAGCTCTCACCATCTGATTACATCGATTTCTCGCAGCTTTATATGCCTGCCACTTTATATCAGTGCGATTCTTCTTAAAAGCACGAAACATTCTGTCGCGTTTTGCCATAGCCATTCTTACCCCAGTCGTGACCCATGGAACAGGAGGACGCTTAAGTCGAACGACACGCTTAGGGGCATGTTCATTATACAGTCCTAATATGTTGCTGTTAAAGAAGTCGACTTTTTCATCAACTGTGGAAGCAGTATATACAGATAACCAGTTAATAGCATCCGCATCACACTTAAGCTTGTCTATATCTAGTCTAGCAAGACTTCGAATAACAATAGACACGGATAAAGGCTTGGGAGACTTTAATTTATATGACAGGAAAAGCAGGTCATGCCGCGAAAATCCAGAAGCAGGGAATTGTCTATAATTGACAACGTGTTCAACGGAGGAGACGGCTATAAGGTCAATCCAAGTGTCAGCAGAGTAAAATTTGTGATGTGTTGCATTTAGAGACAAAATAGTGAAATTATGTGACATCATGATCGACCTCAGTTTTGCAAGATTTGAGAGAAACCCCTAATAGGTCAGTGTTAAAGTCTCCCATGATAATGTGATGTGTGTAAGCAGAGCTAAAAAGCAACAAATTTTCTTCCGAATCGGAGAAGTAGTCCATTTGAGGTGGACAGTAGACAACTCCAAGAAAAACTTTAACACTCTTGACATTAACTTCTACTAAAATGTATTCCATTGAACCGGAATATAGAGAAGAAGACTTGTTTAATATTTTATAAGGTATATCACTACGCAGATATATAGCGACACCTCCGCCCCTTTTACCAGTGCGGTCGTTACGGAGTAAAATATAACCTGGAAGACTATAAGACGTGGACGAGAGTTCAGGCTTAAGCCAGCTTTCCGATATGAGTATAGCATGAACTGCACTAGAAGAGAAAGTATCCAAGAGCTCCGTATGATGTTGAGGAATACTTTGTGCATTTAAATGGCAAATGTGAAAACAGTTTAACAATTTTTGAGATTCTTCATATATTAATGTACGTAGCGTAGCAGACTCATCCGAAGCATCAGCAAATATATAATGGAATGGAAATATATAATGGATATTAAAAAAAATATGTTTGTCTCCATACATCACCCTCCGGTTAACTGTTCACAATCTTAATAGTAACACCAGGAAAAAAAAACAAATACTATTATACATGCAAACCAACAGCGTCACTACCCATCTCAATGTAACACAGGGCAGCCTCTCAGCAACACGATCTTCCTTGCCTACACTAGTAGAATACCCCAACGGGCATAGTAACGACAGCGAGACTCGTAGAATTACCAACTGATGCCTCCCAGTCGCCTGCGCGATACTTTATTAGAACAAGTGAGAGATTACCGTTATACCTTCATGTGTTTGTATTTCATTTTATATTTTACCGTCATTCCCGAAAATATTTAATTTCCTATACGAATGATTCGTATCAGTTGTACAGCTTTTCTTATCATTGAGACAAATTTTAATTAAAAAACAATGTAATCGAACACCAACGTCATCCCATTTAATGCTCGTACGAGTATGTGCTGTGTATGTTTTTTTTTACTAATTATAAGCCAGTGCTTGACCACAATCCCACCTGGTGGTAAGTGGTGATGCAGCCTTAGATGGTAAATCGTACTGTCTTAGCGTAACAAAAGCCTATTCACTCTTGCCTTGAATACGCCCAGATTGTATTCGGACGGAAAGATAGACGCCGGCAAATTATACCACTCCTTTGCTGTACACATTCCAAAAGACGAAGCAAACCGTTTTGTTCTAATGAGTGGAATATCGACAACAAAGGGGTGAAGACCCGCCGACCGCTTGGTTTTCCGATGGTGGAAAGGAGAGGGAGGAATTAAAGCGTGTAATTCCTGCGCACATTCACCGAAATGCATCCTATAGAATACCGAGTGACTGTCCACTCTGCGCCTGTGCTCGAGGCTAACAAGATTGCTTTCAACCAAATCACCAATACGTGCCAATACGTGCTAAGAGGTCACCAATGAGCCCCTTAGCACGTATCTGCACTGAGTCCAACGCTGCCAGGTGGCATTCTGCAGCACCAGTCCATATGTGACAGCAGTATTCCATGCACGACCGGACTTGCTTGCTGGGGTAGCTTCTTACCTTATATAAAGATATAAGGTAAGAAGCTACCCCAGCGTGAAATACCGCCGCACCCTTCCAAGGACGCCAAGTTTCCTTGCGGCTGCTTTGGCTCTGGACTCAATGAACCGCCCATAGTTGAGGTTCGGAGAAAATTCAACCCCTAACAACTGAAGGCAGTCAGTGTACTCCAAGGATACATTTCGGAAAGTAGGAGCCAGGGTGAGTGGGCTCCTTTTAGCGGTGAAAAGACACGCTTGTGTTTTGGAGGCGTTAAATCTCACGAGATTGGCATCGCACCATTCGGATATTATATATATATTATTATATTATTCGACCCCAAAACGGCATGATATTCGCGGTGATTAAGCGACAATTACAAAGTCGTAGACTCGGGGGCAACTTATTTTTATAGTAGATATTTTACACAGGTAAAATCTCAGGTAAACAGTGGATTTCGCATGAAAAGAATGACCCTACCTATAAGATAAAACTTTAAACAAGATATGTAAATGGAAAAATTGAAATTATTAATACCTTTTTAAAAAATTATAAAAAAAATCTCTCTAGATATGTCACTCAGACTGAATTGAAACAATTAACTTATTTTTTATTAATTCCCGACGTTTCGGGTGCTTTACAGCACCCATGGTCACGGGGGACTGAGGTGATGTACGTCCCGATGTCAGAATTAATCCGGAGTACCTTCAGCTTTTTAATTATTAATTTTGATCCGATCTACGCAGAATGAACTAACTGTGTCTTGAAGTCTTGCAGTGATACCAAACAGTGATAATAAAATTAAAACTAAACCCAAGCATACGCTTGGGTTTAGTTTTAATTTTATTAATTACGGGATCCCAAGTAGGTAGTAGTACCCAGCCTCCCTCTCTATTGAAATTAGGATGTTTTTTAATTTCAATAGCCTCACGTATCATCCTTGGCAGGAATCGATGTTCTTTCGCGAGAATCTGTGGTTTATCAAATCTAATGTAATGGTGGGGGCCGTCTAGGATATGATCACAAACTGCAGACTTGGAACGTTGGTGCTTCACGTCAGCTATGTGTTCTTTACGCGGGTTTTGATAGATCGTTTTGTTTGCCCTATATATGAGAGACCACATTCACAATCAAGCTTGTACACTCCTGCATCTTGTAGAGGAATATTGCACTTGACGGATGGTAAAAACTGACTAATCTTCTTCGGCGGTTTGAAGAATGTTCTAATAGAAGCTCGCTTCAAGATGTAGCCAATCTTGACTGTGACACCTCTGACATATGGTAGTACAGCAGGCACACGCTCGACTGTGGCCGGCTTCACTCGGTCACTGTGACGTAGGCGCGGGACCCGAAGCTTGTTGTCGTGCAGAACCTGCTTGACGTGCTGAAGCTCGGCGGCCAGGTGTTTGCTGTCACAGATCCCTCGTGCTCTCTGTAACAAAGATTTGCCCACGGTAGCTAACTGTGAAGGATGATGGTGGAATTCACCATTTAAATATCGGTTTGTATGGGTCTTTTTTCTATACACAGTGTGACCTATGGTGTTGTTAGGATTTCGAATGACTAACACATCTAGGAAAGCTAAAGAATTATTTGCCTCTAACTCCATAGTAAATTGAATTTTAGAGTTTATAGAATTAAGATGTTCTTAAAATGCAGTTATTTGTCTGATGTTAAAATTGTGAAAGTATCGTCTACGTACCGCTTATAGAACCTTGGAGTTACTGGTGCAGTAAGCAGGGCTTTCTCCTCAAAGTCCTCCATGCAAATATCGGCGACAATGGGAAATACCGGTGAGCCCATTGAAACACCATCTACTTGTTTGTAAAACTCTTCCTTCCACAATAGATAGCCAGATGTAAGGCAATGTCTAAGTAATACTGCATATTCTGCTGGCATGTTGTTTTCCTCTAGTTTCCTAGTTACAATTGAGATGCAGTCTTCAACAGGTAGGCATGTAAATAGAGACTGAACATCAAAACTGACCATAGTTTCATTGTCAGTAAGACATAGGTATTTTATCTCACTAACAAAATGGTATGAATCCTTAGTGTGTGCTCTTGTGTGTCCTCTGAGTGGTGATAGTGTTTTTGCTAAGAGTTGAGACAATCTGTAAGTTGGCGAATCGATCTGATCTGTAAGTTGGCGAATCGATCTGACTCGCTATTGGACGTTATGGAGCATTCGGTTTGTGTATTTTTGGTAACCCATACAACTTTGGTGGTTTGGCACACGCAGGTATTATCGAATTAACGTCTAGATTCAATTTCTCGGAGTATTTCTTAATTAGATTGCTAATCCGTTGAGCAAAGTTTTACTATCCTTCTGTTGCGAATATCCTCGTTACATATTTCATCATTAAAATAAATTGCAAATTTATACTCAAGCAGACGTCAACTCTTTAAGTGATGCTATTGCCAGACTCAGGATTTAAATGATGAATCTCCACAATTGGTCTCGTCAGTTTGATATTAGTGTGAATCTAATAAATGCCAAGATCTAATAATTGGTAGGGTAAAACTATTATCTAAGCTTATCGACAGTTACGTTCCGCCTGTCACGTTTGATAGTTCTATCATACCGTACTCTGATAGCCTTAAAAATCTAGGTGGCTAATTTGACACAACCTTATGTTGGTCCACCCAAATTCAGAGTATCAGTGGTTCTGTTTTTGTTAAGCTCAGTGCTTTGAACCCTCTTAGGAACTTCCTTCTGATCTTTCTCTCCGAAGCTTTCTCTTATTAAAATAAAATGTTTACGGGGCTTTATGGTGACGTAAAAAAATCCTCTACCACATATCATCCCGTGGTTGTCATAAGAATAGGATAGAATATTTTTTTATTCAATATAGATTACAAGTCATTCTTATTGAAAGTAATTTTTTACTTTTATTATTGGTTCAAAAAAAAACTCTGTCCTGAGAAGAACCAGCGAAAAACCTAGCGGAAGTTAAAAGTAATATTTTACCATAAAATAACATACTAATAAAATTAAATAAAAGAGGTGACAGGGCAATGAAACAGGCAATGGGCATGTTCCTAAGAATTGAAATTGACTAATCAATGTAATAAAAAAATATGTTGCTAACTCGTCTGCCAAGCATTGCAACTATTGCCATAGGTTAGACCTATGTTCAGCAGTGGAGTTTTGATAGGATGTGTTTTGATGCATGGATATAATATGAAATTTTATTAAAAATCTTTAAAATGACATAAATATAATTTCCGACTTTACAATAATCTGTGGATAAATTATTTTGTATTTATTTGTTCCAAGTACCCTCTTCAATTTACTAACGTTGAAAATTGTTGTCATTTTTTTTCTATTTTATTTTATTTTATTTTACTGTGCGGTAGCGGCATGAGAAAATCTAAGAAACTCTGAAATGATGTAGATAAGAGTACGTAGGTGTGTTTAAAATACCAGTTGGATCGAGAGTGAGCAAGAGGTAGCGTCACTCTAGCGAAGCGTCATATCGATGGTGGCGGGATAGAATTGAGTGTAAATCGGGACACCCCACTCGTTTGTGCAGTATAAAGTTCAGTGTAGGTGCCGAGCGAGAGGAATTCCCTGAAGTAATTCTCCGTGTATCTCCGTGTCCTATCCGGTGGTGTTCTTCTGGTGTAGGCAAGGAGGATGGTGTTACTGAGAGGCTGCACTGTGTTACGTAGAGATGGGTGGTGTTGCTGTTGGTTTGCATACTTTGGTGTTATCATCTAATTGTGTCCTTAATAATATTACACATGGTGGTTCTTCTGGTGCAGGCAAGGATTCCATAAAGCAGTCGTTCAAGATTGAAAACTTTCGGAAAATTACACAGTGTGGACGGAATTTTGGCGTAGAGCAATGGCAAAACTTAGTGGTTGGAATTCATCTGAATAATTCGTGTGTGTGTGGATTAAAAAGGCTGGAAAAAAAGACTCCAAATCTAATTTATTTTCGTAAAATTCTGAAACGTTAAGCAATTTTAACAGAAACTGCATGGCATGTAACTTTAAAACAAAACTTCATACGCCTCTTACTTGCCATGTATATTGCTTTGCCTGTGAGATAAATGTCTGCTCTAGTAACAGCTCTGCAAAATATTTTGTTGGCAGTGAATTTTAATGAGAAAAATTACAAATGTATTACGTAAAAGAAAACTGTAAAAAATAACGATACTTTGTGACTGACGAGCTTCGTCATATATTACAGATACATTAATGTTATGTTGTATGTTATAAATTTCTGTATCTTCTTCTTCTTCGTCATCATGAGCTTGCAAAGATCCACTGCCGGTCATATGTCTTTCCTGTTGTAGATAATATTTGTCTTAATCGTTACGCTGGGCAGGTGGATTGGCGATCGCAGTACAAAGCGAATCGCACCTTTGACACTGCTGCCTTTCACCTATCGGGGTATTTTGTTTTTGGTGGAAACTAGATGGTTTTTTTATAGGAGAGAGAACAACGAGCATGCGGCTCACCTGATGGTAAGTTACAACCGCCACCCACGAACAAATGTAACACCAAGGGAAAAGCAGATGTGTTGCCGGCCTTTTAAAAAGAGTAGGCTCTTTTCTTGAAGGTCCCTAAGTCGTATCGGTCCGGAAAAATCACTGGTGGTAGCCAATTCCACAAGGAAGTTGTGGGAGGAAGAAAACTTCTTGTAAATCGCACAGTGGTGGACCGCCAATCATACAGATGGTATGTATAGTATCGCGATGTGCGATAGTGAAATTGAGCGGCTGGAATTAGTCCGAACAATTCCGTAAAGCATTCCCCATGGTAGATGTGATAAAATACGCAAAGCGATGGAACATCTCTTTGCAGTGCGAGTGAGTCAAGCTGATCAGAACGAGCTTGGTCGCCGACGATTCGAACTGCTCTGCGCTGTATGCGGTCAAATGGAAGAAGCTGGCACTGGGGAGCCCCAGCCCAGAGATGGGAACAGTATTCCATGTGAGGCCGTACCTGCACCTTGTAAAGTTGCAGGCAGTGTGCCGGCATGAAATACTGTCCCGCTCTGCTGAGCACGCCAAGCTTTTTAGAGGCCAATTTATCCTTCTCTTCCAAGTGACCACGAAACTGCACGTCACTCGATATGTCAACGCCGAGGATTCCGATACTGGCTGAGGCAACAAGGGGAGTGCCCTGAAACTGAGAAGATACGACAAAGGGGTTCACTTTAGCGGTAAACGCGTAGAACACCAGCGTTAAGGGCTTGTAAAAGGATGCACCGTTTACTACGACCTTGATGATCCGATCTACAAGAAAACTGGTGATCTAATTGCACAATTTCTCGGGAAGCCCTTAGGAAGGAAGCTTCGAAAGAAGCGCTTTGTGCCAAACCTGATCGAAGTCCTTCGCTATGTCCAAAGAAATGGCCAACGCCTCCCCCTTGGACTCTACTGTCTTCGCCCACCTAGGAGTTGAGTGAGCCCACTAGCTGAGCGACCCCGACGGAAACCGTACTGGCGGTCACTAATCAGCTGGTGATCCTCAAGGTACCTCATGAGCTGGCAGTTAATAATTATTTCCATTATTTTGGAGAACAAGGAGGTGATAGCGATAGGCTTGTAGTTAAACGGATCTGAGCGGTCGCCTTTTTTAGGGATCGGGTGCACCAAAGCTGTCTTCCATGAGTTCGGTTCTACGCCTAGGGAGTAGGAGTACCGGAAAAGACGCGTAAAAACCGGTGCCAACTCCGGAGCACACGTCTTCAGCACAATAGGTGGAACTCCATCAGGCCCACTCGACTTGTTGACGTCCAGGGAGAGGAGTGCTTTGCGCACCGAGCGCTGTGTAAATAGCACATCCTGCATGGAGCACTCAAACCGCGGGATGATCAGGCGTGTGTTACCCCCGTCATCAAGAGTCAAGTTGGATGCAAAGAGAAAGCCGATCAACTTTCTCCTTTAAGGCATGGGCCAGTGAGTCGTTCTCCCTGTGCAAAGATGGTAGAGATGGCTGACGGAAGTTTATAAGTCGAACTAGCCAATTCTGCCGCTCTGACTTTGTCTTGGCAATGACACTTTTGAAGGACGTGGAGGCGGAATTATACTTCTTTTTAAGAGCGCTGGCGTTTGCATCCCGAGACGTTGATGTAATTTAACAGGAGTGACCAAACCATGGCTGAGTTCTGCCTCTGATAGCCACCACAGATGATGGAATAAATAGTTCCATTCCCTGAAGTACCACATCAACGACAGAAACAGCAACAACGTTAGGATCATCCGGCGAGAAACAAACCCCAAGGGAAGGATGCAAAAAACGACCGCATCCTGTCCAAATCGGCCGACCTATAGTCCAAACACGGCAGTAACCTGCAGAACGCAACCGCGATGGGAGCGTGATAAGCACTGTACTCTGGATCAGATAATGGTCTGAAGAGCCAAGAGGGGCATCGACGGAGACCTGATAACCGTCCGGATGAGAGGTCCAACAGGGAAGGTACATGATCCTCCCCATCTGGATCCACGTATGCGAAGAAACCAGTTGTGTCAGACCATATGTCGAGACAAAGTCATAAACAGATCTACCCGCATGATCGGCTAAACAGAAACCAAGCCATTCAGCTTGGTGGGCGTTAAAATCAGCGAGCATAACGATCCTGTTGTAGCACGGAATCTGCAACCATTTGGACGTGGTGGATGAGTCGTGTGTCGGCAATACCCCTATGGGACCTATAGAGGCACCCGTAGACGCGGAGATGGTCGTCGCTGTGTACTTTTTTATTATATTTATGTTTACGTTAGTTTCTTAATCAGAACGTTTTTTTTATAAAATTTTGCTAGGAAGAGTTCAGGCGCAGATACAGATGTATGTTGTAAAATGATTTTCCTTGAAAAGAAAATTATTTTTAAATTATTACTACTATTTATGCTATTGTATCTTATTAAACCTCATCATGTTATAAATTGCTTTATTTAATATATACTTTACCTTCATGCGATATATCGTGGTAGTAAACGTACGAGGCACTAACGGTCGAGTGATGGATGGAAATCTCTCGTAATTAGAAACCGAGACTCACAGACTGGTGATACTTCCGTAGTATCACTTGTGTTCGGGTATCTGTTTTTCTCTTACCGACTCGTCTGTTCAACTTGGTGAAGAAAGGCAAGCCTTTTAAGTCACATTTTTGGCGTATTCTTGGAAATTAGTGAGTTCAATAGGCTAACAAGGTTAAACTCTATTATACTTCCCCGAACCCTAAACCATAAGAACAGATTTAAGGTCATTTGTCTCCATAAATTGCTTCTTAAAAAAACACGTAACCGACTGGATTTTCTTTTGTATCGTGGAGGTGTCTTACATATATATTATATAAATTACACATAGATAAACATCAAACTGGAAAAATTATTATATATATACAATATTTGTTGGCCATACTTGATCTGTAATGGATCAGAACCAACGGCCCGCAGTGACGCACCTAGACGCTTAGCCACTACGATACCGCGTGGTCAGTTGTATAACGCATTAAATAATTAAAATTTTCTGTTTCAGCGAAAAATACAACTATACTTTGATATATTTACATTTTCCCGATAAATCCAAAGGGAATGTTTGGGAGGTACGTTACAAATCAGTTGCGTCTAGAGTTCGATCCCAATGGGATTAATTAATGAAGAAAATTTATTATAAGAAGGACTGCTGTCGTTTTTAAGAAGCTACTGTTATAGAAGATTCAGATACTGAAGATGTATATTACATAATAATATATTTTTTATACATTACATGCACTATGGCCTCGCTTCATTTCCACTTCAGTTTACTGATCGGTTGGGCTTTGTCGTATCTCTGGTTCTATTGCGAATAGTGTTGCCCAAATGCAAGAACAAGACGAGACTTAGCCAGTCTTGGTCTTGGTCTTGCGCCAATACACCTGGTCTTGGTCTTGGTCTTGGTATTGCGCTCCCAGTCTTAGTCTTGGTCTTGGTTTTGCAGCAAGAGTCTCGCAAGTCTCGCAATTACCTATTAGCCTATTGCTATTTATTAAGCGTTACTTTAGATCTTAGAACAACTGAACAGAGTAGGTACATTTTGAGCTTGAATTAACATAGCCATAGTAAAGACCAACCAAATTAATAAATGTCTAAACATTTAATGAGAAATTCGAAAAATCAACTGACACCGGGTGGGGTTTGATTCCACGACCTAAGCGATCCGTGCCGATGCTCTAACCAACTGAACTATCTACCGTGTCCCACGGTCACTGGAGTCAGTCTGTGCCTTAATAAAAGTTTACATTTAATAAGCTTACATGTGCTGAAACATGGTTAAAACATAAAAAACAAATTAATAACATTAACTTGACTGTATTTTAAATAACATTATCTGTCTAGCAAGAGATTGATAGATCCTCACCTTATATGAAATGGAAAAAATTTATACAATTTACCATTTATTTAAATAAAAAATAAAATACAAAACAAATTAAATTACATAACAGTACACAATAGCTTTGACATTACTGTTACTTTATATTAATTCTTTTGACCAAGAATTAATACAAAGTAACCATCTGGCTGACTCATCACTTAACCTATTTCAATGTTTTCTAATTACTAACGATGCTTTAGAAAATAATCTCTCAGCAGGTACTGAAGTTGCAGGTATTGAAAGAAAATCACGGGCCATCTTCGATAAAGTCGGATATTCTGTCTCATGCGTCCTCCACTACTCTAAAATGTCTTCCGAGCTGGTGGCTCTGTGTTTACTTAGATACTCCTCCAACTCGTCAATAACTAAGCCTTGAAGACAAGATCCAGATCCAGATGACGCCGAGGGACATGCAAACAGTTTATCAGAGTCTATTAAGACTTCATCTTCATCATATTCACATACTTTCTTTTCATTTCCTGGTGATTTAAGAGATTTATTCACTGAGAGTAGACTTTTATATTCTTTATAATGTTCATTGAATTTGTGCAGGTTTTCTGTTTTAATTTGCTTCCCCAACAATGTCATGTCAAAAGTCTGAGCCTTATGCCTTGGGTCTAAAATTAAAGAGGTACAATAAATCCAGTTGCTCTTCTTATAATGTTTAAGCATTTTGTTTCGAGCTGCTTGGAAACCCAGAATGAGCCTTTTATCCACTTCGGATCGAGTAGGTTTCTCATCTAATTGTTTTACCATGGATTCAATTTTATCGAGCAAGAGATTGAATGATACAATGACTAGCGGTAATGTAACATATTTTTCTCCACCAAGTTTCGTTGATAAAAGTTTAAAGTTTATTAGAAACTTATGTATTTTTTTGAGCATTTGCCATTCACTATCTGTGATTTGAAAATCATTCAATTCGGTGCCAGAAGTGCACAATATGTTAATGCCAGTTCTCACTTTCAAACCAAATCCAATCATATCGTATGTGGAATTCCATCTCGTTGGACAGTCGAGTATGGGATTCAGATTTGATGGCACGCCAGCTGCTTCACAAGCAGACTGAAAGTTCCTCTTCAATATCTCACATCTTTTTATTTTACTGGAAATACTGCGTAATTTTGTTATAGCTGTACGTGAGTCAGCAATATTTGGCGCATATTCTTCATCTTCCTCAGTTTCGTCTTCATAGTCTTCATACGGCTTTTCTTGTCCGTTATTGTCAGTTTCACTGTGTAAAGCTAAGGTCTTTAATAAATCTTGTACACCAAGGTTCAATATGTGACCAAAGCAGCGGAAATGTTGATTATCTGAATCAAAGTGTGGCAGCTGTTTCTCCAGTTCATAAATAAATTTGGTATTTGCAGTTGCTTCGTCGACCGTGATAGCCTGTATTTTATCAATCCATATTTTATACTAATATTATAAATGCGAAAGTGTGTTTGTTTGTTTGTTTGTTTGTTTGTTTGTCCTTCTTTCACGTCGCAACAGAGCATCGGCATGGCATGATTTTTTGTATGGGGATAGTTCGGTGGCTGTAGAGTGACATAGGCTACTTTTTTCCGCGGAAAAACATCTCATTCCCGTGGGAAAATCGAATATGTTGCAAAATTAAATTCAGCTAGGTGGCGCCACCGTGATTCTACAAGACGGACGACGGTACGATGGACGAACACAGAAGGTCAGAATATCTGGATTATTATGTCTTTTACCAAAATTAAGATAAAAATGTATGGATCTGTATTTTTCCACGCAGGACCGGGAAGAGCGATAAAAACATAAAATTCACCAGCTGATTTTCTTCAAACGTTTTGGTGCATCGTAATTCACAGAATAGGCGATAACCTCGCAGACGATATTAAGTAATCCGTTGATGCTCTGCCTACCCACAAGAGTTACAGGCGTGATTATAAGTATGGATCAGAAATACTATCACCACCTGTCACGCTTTCACCCTAACTATTACTTAACAATGGTAGAAACAGTTCTTAGTAAGCCTTATTAATAAGCCTTAGTAATATTTATTGAACGGAAATGAATACAGTTCTTATATGTGGTTATGAATGAATCGGTATTACAATAAGAAAAATTGTGCAAAATTATAAGAAAATATTTTTGAGAGTTCTTATTAACTAACGTATACATAGTTTAAATTGATTCCGCTAGATGTCGTTACTAGGTTTTTAAAACGCGGTAACGAAATGTTTCCTGACATGTACTTAACTCCGCTGTTGAGCCGCGCGTCAACTTATAGTGCAAACGGTACCTATACGCTTAAATTGTTTCTATTTCGTAGCTTATTCGACTACCTGCTTTCGATTTCGGTTTTCTGCGATTTGTTTTGTGATTTGGCAAGTTGATTCGATTTTTTTGGCTATCGTTTTCGGATTCGTGTTGTGTCTTGAATTGGTTTTGTTGTTTTGATTTTAAAAATATTTAAAGGAATATTTATTCCTTTTAGATATTTTAGTTCTTTAAAAAAATATTTAAAAGGAAATTTAATTCCTTTTAGGTATTTTAACGTTTTTTATAAATAGGTTTTTCTTACTTCATAATGCCTCGCAAACGTAAGTCCAGCCTTTCAAGGTATCTTCTCAAAGACAAGCGAAAGATTAGCTCGATCGCTAGAATCTTTAGAAGATGCTGAACTGAGAAGGCAAGAACAAGCAGAGCGTCAGGCTGCTTTAGAGCATCTGAGACACCTTTTCAACGTCAGCAAAGGCGTCTTGAACAGACAGAGCGTCAAGCTACTTTAAGAGCTTCTGTAACACCTTCTCAAAGTCAGCGAAGGCGTCTTGAACAGGCAGAGCGTCAAGCTACTTTAAGAGCTACTGAAACACCTGCTCAAAGTCAGCAAAGGCGTCTTGAACAGGCAGAGCGTCAAGCTACTTTAAGAGCTACTGAAACACCTGCTCAAAGTCAGCAAAGGCTATTCGAACAAGCGGAACGTCAGGCCGCCTTAAGAGCCGCGGAAACACCTGATGAAACTCAACACATACTCATTGAGCAAGCTGAACGTCAATCTACTATAAGGGCATCTGAAACACCAGAACAGACACAGGCGCGAAGAGATGCAAATGCACAGCTCCAAGCTGAACGTCGACAAAATTTTCAAATAAACAATTGGTCGGTTTTTAATGACGCAGCATTCAATTATGATCCGTTGATTGATTATAAAAATCACAGGTTAGTTGTCATCGGACTGATGGACAAGGCGTGTCGATTTTGCAGTGCTTTAAAATGGAAAGATGAGACCGCAGGCATGTGCTGTTCCAATGGCAAAGTGTCTCTTCCGTTACTTGGGGAACCAGAAGAACCTTTGAAAACTCTCTTTTTATATGATGCTAATGAGTCACGGCGCTTTTTAAACAGGATCCGAAAATATTACTCATGCTTTCAAATGACGTCCTTCGGAGTTGACCGGGAAATATTAATGCCGGAATTTTCGCCTACATTTACGTTGCAAGGGCAAATTTATCATAGAATAGGTTCACTTTTTCCAGCTGAAAACGAACAGCATAAATTTTTACAAGTATGTTTTATGGGTGACGAAGAAATTGAGGTAGACCGTCGCTGCCAATTTGTCCAGGGAGTTGAGAGAGACACAGTGTTCAAAATTCAAAGGTTCTTGCATGAACGTAACATTTTAGTCAAAACATTTAAAACTGCTTTAAAAAACCTACCTGAAGAGGATTATAAAGTCGTTATTCACGCAGATCGGACCTCTCGAGGAGAGCATGAAAGGCGCTACAATGTACCTTTGATAAACGAAATAGCAGCCGTAATTAGTGGTGATCAATTTTCTTCACGAGACATTGTCTTGCGAGCACGTGATGATACGTTGCAACGGGTAGCCGATACAAACAAGTTTTATGACGCTCTGCAATACCCATTGATTTATTGCAAAGGACAAGAGGGTTATCATTTTCAAATTCCACTCATTAACCCGGTCACAAAGGAGCCTACTCCGAACAAAAAAGTATCATGTATGGATTTTTATGCGTATCATATGATGTTGCGAGAAAATGATTTTAACCTCTTAGCCCGTTGTAGACAATTATTTCATCAATTTTTGGTAGACATGTATGTGAAGGTAGAAAGTGAACGTCTCCGTTATATATCATTAAATCAAAAAAAGCTGAGCGTTGAGAATTATATACATTTACAAGATGCAGTTTCTAGCGACGCCAATGTAAACCCCAGAGATTTAGGTAAAATGGTAATTCTGCCCTCATCATTCGTTAACAGTCCCCGCTACCTACATGAGTACACACAAGACGCATTCGCCTATGTACGAACTTACGGAAGACCTAATCTTTTTGTTACTTTTACTTGCAATCCCACATGGAAAGAAATAACCGAGGAGCTAATGCCGGGCCAAAAAAGTACTGACAGAAACAGTGCACAATGACAATGGCTACCCTTTATACAGATGCAGAGCTCCCGAAGATGGTGGCAGGAAAGTTACAATCAAGTCTCGCTCTGGAGCGTTCGAAACCTTAGATAACAGCTGGATTGTCCCGTATTCGCCCATTCTATGTAAAATGTTTAATGCCCACATTAATGTAGAAGCATGTAGCTCTGTCCGCGCAATCAAGTATATCTGTAAGTACATAAATAAAGGAAGCGACCAAGCAATATTTAATCTCAGGAGTGAAGGTGAGGCAAATCCCGTTAATGAAGTACAGACCTTTCAAGCAGGGCGTTATGTCAGCAGTAACGAGACAGCGTGGCGTCTCCTTGGCTTCCCTTTACACGAAAGGCACAACAGTTACTCACCTTGCTGCACTTAGAAAATGGAGAGCGTGTATATTTCACCGAAAGAAATTTCCAAAGTATTGCATCACCGCCAAAACTACACTAACAGCCTTCTTTCAACTTTGTCAAATCGACCCTTTGCAAAACGTTGTTATATTCTGAAGTCCCCGCTATTATACTTAGAACACATCTAGGAAGGTGGAAACGCCGTATTCAAGGCGCGCCTGTTGCAAATTGGCCCGGTGTAAAGTCATCAGATGCCCTTGGTCGTGTGTATACCGTCCATGTAACTAATTTTGAATGTTTCTGTTTACGATTGCTGCTGCACCATGTTCGGGGTCCTACAGGATATAAAGACCTTAAAACTGTCAACGGTCAGGAACGCGCAACTTATAGAGAAGCATGTGAAGCTCTGCATCTTTTAGAAAACGATAATCACTGGGATGAAACCATGGAGGAAGCTGTGCAGTGCCAGTCACCAGCCAAAATTAGGGATCTTTATGCAACTCTCATATCATCTTGCGGGCTATCTAATGCACATAAATTGTGGGACAAATATAAAGAGTACATGGCGGAAGATATTTTGCGAAGGTTACAGCAGACGCACGCGAACATGACATACAATGATTACATTTATAATGAAACACTTGGAAAAATTGAAGATAAAGTAATGGCAATGGTAGGCAAAAAATTAAGCGACTTTTGGAATGACAAGCCCTCAGCGAACAACCGAAAATGAACTAAATGATGAAATTATACGTGAAACAAACTACGATATACCAGCTTTGCAGCAGCAAGTAGCCAATTGTACCCTTGCTTCCCGAACAAAACGAGTTTTTGACAAAGTATTAGGACAAATTGAATCTGGAAATGGTGCACTTTTCTTTTTAGATGCCCCTGGAGGAACTGGGAAGACATTTTTGTTAAATTTATTATTAGCGCACGTACGGAAAGATAAAAACATTGCTGTGGCCGTAGCTTCCTCCGGTATAGCCGCCAAGCTGCTAAGCGGGGCCGCACTGCACATTCTGTTTTAAACTCCCTCTAAATCTAGCCCAGGAAGAATCGCCGATCTGCAACTTTAGCAAAATAGTGCACGAGTGTTATGCTACGACAATGCAAACTTTTAGTGTAGGACGAAAGTACAATGTCGCATAAAAAAGCTGTAGAAGCACTAAATCGAACGCTCCAGGATTTGCGCAGCAATACCGATGTAATGGGAGGAATGGTGGTTTTACTGGCTGGTGACTTTCGCCAAACTTTACCTGTCATTCAAAAGGGCACACCTGCAGATGAAATTAAAGCATGCCTCAAGTCGTCTATTTTATGGAACAAGGTCACAAAATTCAGTTTAACTACGAATATGAGAGTGCATTTGTATAATGATATCAATGCTGGAAACTATGCTGACACACTATTAAAAATTGGCGATGGGTGGTTGGAAACGGATGCTGAGGGCTGCGTTAAATTGACGAGAGATTTTGTAATTTAGTACAGAGTCATTCCGAATTAATTGCGAGCGTTTATTCAGATTTAACGAACAACATGCATGAAGACAAATGGCTATGTGAAGGGCGATTCTTGCACCAAAAATGAGAGCGTTAACAAAATAAATTCAGATATATTAAGCGAAGTAGCAGGAGAAATAACAGAGTATTTGTCAGTAGACACAGTTATGGACACAGAACAGAGCACTTCATATCCCGTAGAGTTTCTAAATTCTCTAGAGTTGTCAGGTGTGCCCTCACATAAGCTTCAATTAAAATTAGGCATCCCAGTCATGCTAATGCGAAATTTAGATGCTCCTCGGTTATGTAACGGGACAAGGCTGCGTGTGACACATCTTGGACGGAACATAATCGGTGCTACAATTTTGACAGGCGTAGGAAAAGGTGAAAATGTAATAACATTCCGTAGGTCCAATCCAATTATAGGGATCCGTGGTATAATAATACCACGGATCCCTATAATTCCCACAGATCTTCCTTTTCAATTCAAAAGGTTGCAGTTCCCTATTAAGCTCAGTTTTGCAATGACAATTAATAAAGCGCAGGGGCAAACGTTACAGGTAGCGGGGTCAACTTAGAAAAACCGTGCTTCTCTCATGGTCAGCTGTATGTAGCATGTTCGCGTGTGTCAAATGCCCAGAATCTCATTCTTTCCCGAATGGAAAAACATATAACATTGTGTACAGTAGCGTCTTAAAATAGTGTTCAGTTAGTTTTTTCCAAAATTCCCACAATAAATTAATCAAATTCCCACAGATCTTCCTTTTCAATTCAAAATTTCCTATTTAGCTCAGTTTCTTTTCAATTCCAAATGCTGCACCTCTGACGGACCTATTAAGCTCAGTTTCCTTTCAACTCAAAAGGCTGCATCTCTGACGGATCTTTTATTTGGCTCAGTTTCCTTTCAATTCAGAAAACTGCATCTCTGACGAATCAATTTAGCTCAGTTTCTTTTCAAAAGTCTGCATCCCTGACGGATAATTATGCTCAGTTTCCTTCAATTAAAAAACTATCCCATTTCCATTTGGAATAAACAGGCTATTTTCATGCTTTCCTATACGCTGCGTTTCAAAACATTTAAATAGGCTGACGAATCAATTTTGCTCAGTTTCCTTTAAATGGCTGCATCTCTGACAAATCTAGGCACTGCACAGCTTCCTCCATGGTTTCATCCCAGTGATTATCGTTTTCTAAAAGATGCAGAGCTTCACATGCTTCTCTATAAGTTGCGCGTTCCTGACCGTTGACAGTTTTAAGGTCTTTATATCCTGTAGGACCCCGAACATGGTGCAGCAGCAATCGTAAACAGAAACATTCAAAATTAGTTACATGGACGGTATACACACGACCAAGGGCATCTGATGACTTTACACCGGGCCAATTTGCAACAGGCGCGCCTTGAATACGGCGTTTCCACTCCTTCCTAGATGTGTTCTAAGTATAATAGCGGGGGACTTCAGAATATAACAACGTTTTTGCAAAGGGGTCGGTTTGACAAAGTTGAAAGAAGGCTGTTAGTGTAGTTTTTGGCGGTGATGCAATACTTTCTTGGAAATTTCTTTCGGTGAAATATACACGCTCTCCATTTTCTAAGTGCACAGCAAGGTGAGTAACTGTTGGGTGCCTTTCATGTAAAGGGAAGCCAAGGAGACGCCACGCTGTCTCGTTACTGCTGACATAACGCCCTGCTTGAAAGGTCTGTACTTCATTAACGGGATTTGCCTCACCTTCACTCCTGAGATTAAATATTGCTTGGTCGCTTCCTTTATTTATGTACTTACAGATATACTTGATTGCGCGGACAGAGCTACATGCTTCTACATTAATGTGGGCATTAAACATTTTACATAGAATGGGCGAATACGGGACAATCCAGCTGTTATCTAAGGTTTCGAACGCTCCAGAGCGAGACTTGATTGTAACTTTCCTGCCACCATCTTCGGGAGCTCTGCGTCTGTATAAAGGGTAGCCATTGTCATTGTGCACTGTTTCTTTTAATAGCTGTTTAGGGAATTTCTTTGTACATTTTCCTTCTTTCATACATGGCGATATTGAATTTCGTGCTCCATGGACCGTGAATCATATTTCGGACGATGGCATCATACAATTCTTTATCTTGCTCAGGATCCGGAATCTCGGCGCTTATTATGTCGTCTATTTGGCTGGGCCGCAACTTCTCTTTAAGCCATATTAGAATGTGGGCATGCGGTAATCCTCTTTTTGCCATTCAATTGAATACATGAAGCACTGCACCTCTCCGAAAATTTTCCTTTGTTAATTACATACATTAATTTTTGTACTTTTAATCTAAATACTCTAGCAACTAAATCGTGTCTGTCAGTACTTTTTTGGCCCGGCATTAGCTCCTCGGTTATTTCTTTCCATGTGGGATTGCAAGTAAAAGTAACAAAAAGATCAGGTCTTCCGTAAGTTCGTACATAGGCGAATGCGTCTTGTGTGTACTCATGTAGGTAGCGGGGACAGTTAACGAATGATGAGGGCAGAATTACCATTTTACCTAAATCTCTGGGGTTTACATTGGCGTCGCTAGAAACTGCAATAAATCAATGGGTATTGCAGAGCGTCATAAAACTTGTGTCTATCGGCTACCCGTTGCAACGTATCATCACGTGCTCGCAAGACAATGTCTCGTGAAGAAAATTGATCACCACTAATTACGGCTGCTATTTCATTTATCAAAGGTGCATTGTAGCGCCTTTCATGCTCTCCTCGAGGGGTCCGATCTGCGTGAATAACGACTTTATAATACTCTTCAGGTAGGTTTCCCAAAGCAGTTTTAAATGTTTTGACTAAAATGTTACGTTCATGCAAGAATCTTTGAATTTTGAACACTGTGTCTCTCTCAACTCCCTGGACAAATTGGCAGCGACGGTCTACCTCAATTTCTTCGTCACCCATAAAATATACTTGTAAAAATTTATGCTGTTCGTTTTCAGCTGGAAAAAGTGAACCTATTTTATGCCCTAATAAAATAAATTTGCCCTTGCACCGTAAATGTAGGCGAAAATCCCGGCATTATTATTTCCCGGTCAACTCCGAAGGACGTCATTTGAAAGCATGAGTTATATTTCCGGATCCTGTTTAAAAAACGCCTTGACTCATTAGCATCATATAAAAAGAGAGTTTTCAAAGGTTCTTCTGGTTCCCCAAGTAACGGAAGAGACACTTTGTCATTGGAACAGCACATGCCTGCGGTCTCATCTTTCCATTTTAAAGTGCTGCAAAATCGACACGCCTTGTCCATCAGTCTGATAACAACTAACCTGTGATTTTTATAATCAATCAACGGATCATAATTGGATGCTGCGTCATTAAAAACCGACCAATTGTTTCTTTGAAAATTTTGTCGACGTTCAGCTTGGAGCTGTGCATTTGCATCTCTTCGCGCCTGTGTCTGTTCTGGTGTTTCAGATGCTCTTATAGTAGATTGACGTTCAGCTTGCTCAATGAGTATGTGTTGAGTTTCATCAGGTGTTTCCGCGGCTCTTAAGGCGGCCTGACGTTCCGCTTGTTCGAATAGCCTTTGCTGACTTTGAGCAGGTGTTTCAGTAGCTCTTAAAGTAGCTTGACGCTCTGCCTGTTCAAGACGCCTTTGCTGACTTTGAGCAGGTGTTTCAGTAGCTCTTAAAGTAGCTTGACGCTCTGCCTGTTCAAGACGCCTTTGCTGACGTTGAGAAGGTGTCTCAGATGCTCTAAAAGCAGCCTGACGCTCTGCTTGTTCTTGCCTTCTCAGTTCAGCACCTTCTAAAGATTCTAGCGATCGAGCTAATCTTTTCGCTTGTCTTTGAGAAGATACTCTTGAAAGGCTGGACTTACGTTCGCGAGGCATTATGAAGTAAGAAAAAACCTATTTATAAAAAAAACGTTAAAATACCTAAAAGGAATTAAATTTCCTTTTAAATATTTTTTTTAAAAGCAAATCCAAAATATGTAAAAGGAATAAATATTCCTTTTAAATATTTTTTAAAATCAAAACAACAAAACCAATTCAAGACACAACACGAATCCGAAAACGATAGCCAAAAAAATCGAATCAACAAACCAAATCACAAAACAAATCGCAGAAAACCGAAATCGAAAGCAGTAGTCAATATAAATATAACCAACGAAAAAAGAAGTAAGTGTATAGGTACCGTATAAACTATCTATACTATTAATATTCCTTTGAAATATTGATTCTACAAGACGGACGACGGTACGATGGACGAACACAGAAGGTCAGAATATCTGGATTATTATGTCTTTTTACCAAAATTAAGATAAAAATGTATGGATCTGTATTTTTCCACGCAGGACCGGAAGAGCGATAAAAACATAAAATTCACCAGCTGATTTTCTTCAAACGTTTTGGTGCATCGTAATTCACAGAATAGGCGATAACCGCAGACGATATTAAGTAATCCGTTGATGCTCTGCCTACCCCACAAGGGTTACAGGCGTGATTATAAGTATGGATCAGAAATACTATCACCACCTGTCACGCTTTCACCCTTAACTATTACTTAACAATGGTAGAAACAGTTCTTAGTAAGCCTTATTAATAAGCTTTAGTAATATTTATTGAACGGAAATGAATTTTTTTTTTATAGGAGAGGGGGCAAACGAGCTTGCGGCTCACCTGATGGTAAGTGACTACCGCCGCCCATGAACAACTGCAACACCAGGGGAACCAGAGGAATTACAGATGCGTTGCCGGCCTTTTAAAAAGGAGTAGGCTCTTTTCTTGAAGGTCCCTAAGTCGTATCGGTCCGGAAAAATCGCTGGTGGTAAACTATTCCACAAGGAAGTTGTGCGAAGAAGAAAACATCTTCTAAATCGCAGAGTGGTGGACCGCCAATCATCCAGATGGTGTGGATGGTATCGGGAGTTCTGCCGCGATGTGCGTTCGTGAAATGTGGCGGCTGGGATTAATCCAAACAATTCCTCAGAGCACTCCCCGTGGTAAATGCGAAAGAAAATGCAAAGAGATGCAACATCTCTTCGCAGCGCCAATGAATCGAGCCGATCGGAAAGGACTCGGTCGTCGACGATTCGAGCCGCTCTGCGCTGGATGCGGTCAAGTGGAAGGAGCTGGCACTGGGGAGCCCCAGCCCAGAGATGGGAACAGTATTCCATGTGAGGCCGAACCTGCGCCTTGTAAAGTTGCAGGCGTTGTGGCGGCATGAAATACTGTCCCGCTCTGCTGAGCACGCCAAGCTTTTTAGAAGCCAATTCGGCCTTCTCTTCCAAGTGATCGCGAAACTGCACGTCACTCGATATGTCGACGCCGAGGATTCCGATACTGGCTGAGGCAACAAGGGGAGTGCCTTGAAACTGAGGAGATACGACAAAGGGGTTTTTTAGCGGTAAACGCGCAAACTTGTGTCTTCTGAGGATTAAACTGGACTAGATTTAGTCGCCCCCAATCCGAGACTTTGTTCAGCAAAGACTCGACTTCAGACACAAGTTTGTTCCGGTACTGGCGACGTTTTCCGAGAAATATTCGCACGGCCGGCGTATAGAGCATCACCAGTGCTATCATCCGCATAGCAATGAATGCTAACGGTTTGCAACATATCATTGATATGCAGAAGAAACAGCGTTGGTGATAGCACGCAACCTTGTGGAACACCAGCGTTAATAGGCTTGTAGTCGGAGCATGCACCGTCTACAACGACCTTGATGCTCCAATCTGCAAGAAAGCTGGTGATCCAATTGCACAATTTCTCGGGAAGCCCATAGGAAGGGAGCTTCGTAAGAAGCGCTTTGTGCCAAACCCGATCGAAAGCCTTCGCAATGTCCAAACTAACGGCCAATGCCTCCCCCTTGGACTCTACTGCCTCCGCCCATCTATGAGTCAGGTAGACCAGAAGATCACCAGCTGATCGACCCCGACGAAAACCGTATTGGCGGTCACTAATCAGCTGGTGATCCTCAAGGTACCGCATGAGCTGGCAGTTTATAATGGATTCCATTATTTTGGAGAACAAGGGGGTGATGGCGATAGGCCTGTAGTTGGACAGGTCTGAGCGGTCGCCTTTTTAGGATCGGTTGGACAAAGCTGTCTTCCATGATTTCGGGACTACGCCTAGGGAGTAGGAGTACCGGAAAAGACGCGTTAGAACCGGTGCCAACTCCGGAGCACACGTCCTCAGCACAATTGGGGGGATTCCGTCAGGCCCACTCGACTTGTGGATGTCCAGGGAGAGGAGTGCTTTGCGAACCGAGCGCTGTGAGAACCGAACATCCGGCATGGAGCACTCACACCGCGAGATGGCCGGCGGTGTTCTCCCGTCATCAAGAGTCGAGTTGGACGCAAAAGTGAGCCTAAAGGTCGGCTTTCTCTTTTGCGGCGTGGGCCAGTGAGTCGTCTCCTGTGCAGAGATGGTAGTGATGGCTTACAGAAATTCCCTTGGACAGCCTTGGCGAGAGACCAGAATGCACGGGTTCCCGAAGGAAGGCGAACTAGTTTCTCGCCAATCCTGCCTATGTGTTCTGACTTTGCCTTGGCAATAACACTTTTGAAGGACCTGGAGGCGAAGTTATACTTCTTTTTAAGCATGCTGGTGTTTACATCCCGAGCCGCCGAAGCCTCAGCCCAGGCCTGATAGCACTCCTGCTTACTGCGTAATGCAGTCTTACAGGAGCGACCAAACCAAGGCTGCGATCTGCCTCCGATGGGTACCACAGATGATGGAATAAATAGTTCCATTCCCTGTAACACCACATCAGTGAAAGAGTCAGCAACAGCGCTGGGATCATCCGGCGAGAAGCAAACCCGCCCCCATGGGTAGGATGCAAAGAAAGACCGCATTCCGTCCCAATCCGCCGACCTGTAATGCCAAACACGGCGGCAACCTGCAGAACGCAACCGCGAGGGGAGCGTGAGTGGCACCACACCCGATCAGACAATGGTCCGAAGAGCCGAGAGGGGCATCGACGGAAACCTGATATCCGTCCGGATGAGAGGTCAGCAGAAGGTCCAACAGGGAAGGTGTATGATCCTTCACATCTGGAATCCGCGTAGGCGAAGTAACCAGTTGTGTCAGACCATATGCCAAGGCAAAGTCATAAACAGATCTCCCCGCATGATCGGTTAAACGTGAACCGAGCCATTCGGCGTGGTGGGCGTTAAAATCGCCAAGGATCACGATCTCTGCGGATGGGACCTGTTGTAGCAAGGAATCTGTAGCCATTTGGACGTGGTCGATGAGTCGGTCTGTTTCGGCATTACCGCTATGGGACCTATAGAGGCACCCGTAGACGCGCGGATGGTCGTCGCTATCTACGCGTAGCCAAAGGATGGACAGGTCCGAACCTTCAAGACTGCCGAGGCGTCGAGAACAGATGTCCTCTCCGACGTATACGCATACTCCAGCCCGAGGCACAAAGGAGTGTTCCAATTTGTACCCCAGATAGGAGAGATACGAAGTATCAGCCGGAGAGGACACCTGCGTCTCGGCCAGAAAGAGCAAGGTCTCGAGATGGTAGTGGACGGCGTTTAGGTTCGAGTGAAGTCCCCTGATGTTGCAGAAATCCACGGATAGCGTGGCAGGGGTCGCCTTGGTCTTGTTGCTCAGTTTGCCCCGAGCAGTTATTGTTTTGAGCGGAGTTTTGCCCCCCCAGAATACGCGGGGCAGCCTGAGCACCCACGCTCAGGAGTAGAGTAGCATGGTCGTGGATGCTCAGCGAGGGATTCTCCAGGGGTGCTGGTACCCTCCTGGGGTAGTCTAAAATTTAATTCCGCTACCATGTTGATGGCGGGGGGGGGGGGGAGTGCAGGGGGCCTCCGGTCACCTGCACTCACCAGACGAAACGCAAAAGCAGAGCTTCCACTTCACGCCGGTATTCCTGGCGCCACCTAGCTGAATTTAATTTTGCAACATATTCGATTTTCCCACGGGAATGATATGTTTTTCCGCTGAAAAAAGTAGCCTATGTCACTCTACATCCACCGAACTATCCCCATACAAATAATCATGCCATGCCGACGCTCTGTTGCGACGTGAAAGAAGGACAAACTTGTGCAACATATTCGATTTTCCCACGGGAATGAGATGTTTTTCCGCGGAAAAAAGTAACCTATGTCACTCTACAGCCACCGAACTATCCCCATACAAAAAATCATGCCATGCCGACGCTCTGTTGCGACGTGAAAGAAGGACAGACAAACAAACAAACAAACAAACACACTTTCGCATTTATAATATTAGTATGTATAGTGACCCCTTAGTAACTCCTACCAGCAATTGACGTCCATCCATCAATGGTAAATGACATTTTAGATGCAAATTGTTGTAGTCGTTTCTTAAGATTCAAGGGAACTAGGAAACACTATATTTGGGCAAATCGATCGAAAATATACTTGTGTAGCTTCGTCATCGAATAATGAGAAGGGAAGATATTTTTTCACCATCCAATCAACTGTAGCTCTCATGATGTTGTCACTGCTATTTTCAGACTGAAATAAAACGTAAATCATGTGTCTCGCCGATTATAAAAACAAATTAAAATATGGGTGAATTATAATTACATGTTTAACACTATAATCTATGTATATAAAAGCGAAATACCACTCACTGACTGACTATCACGATATCTCAGGAACTATAAAACATACAAACTTGAAGTTTGGAAGGTAGGTTCCTTTTATGGCGTAGAGGTCAGTTAAAAACGGTTTTGAGAAAATACACACCTAAGGGAGTGAAATGGGAGTTGGAAGTTTGTATGAAAGTCCTACGATTTTGAAGTTAAAGACATGAAAATCGGCATTTTAGTTATAAATTCTAAATAATAATAACCTGTATAAGCAATTTTCTAAAAAATCACCCAAAAGGTGGTGAAATGTGGGATGAAAATTTGTATGAAAGTCCTATGTTTTTGAAGGTAGAGACTTGAAAAAACAGGTTATTAGTTTTAAGTCATAATAACCTCTTTAAGCAATTTTACGAAAATCCACCCCAAATAAGGTGAAATCGGGTGGAAGGTTACATGAAAGTTTTCAATAATAAAATCCTGAATGAGCTGTTTTACAAAATCCTAACCCTAAGGGGGTGAAATTGGTGTAAAAAGGTTACATGCAAGTACTATATTTTTAAAGTATAGATATGAAGATCGACATTTGGGATATTAGTTTTAAATAATAAATACTTGCATAGTTAAGCTTTTCCTATAAAGCCTCTATATACTTAGGTAGGCCTTTTGCAGCGGGAAAATTTCATAATCTCATAGGAAATCACATATTGTACGCGGAAGAAGTCGCGCGCGGCCGCTAGTTACATAATATATGTGTTGTATAATTGTGTGATAAGTATATTTTTTCTTACCTGTCCACTTTTTACGGCGGTTATTAAAAATCTTGTGATATCTCCACTTAATTTTGGTTTTTCTGGAAGAAATATTTGTTATTCCTTTTTGTGTAAAGATGTTAGATGCTTCCTTAAGCCTGAATGAAGTGTTTCCGTTTTTCATTTTTATTTCAACCTTTTTATGTTGGGACAATTTACACAAAGTAATTTGGGATGCATGAATTATTTCGAAAAACTCATCAAATTTGTTTTTAGGTCTTTTAGATCTATAACTCCAACTCTCACTACTCCGACTAGAACTATTTGACTCTTCATCACTCATGTCAAATTGTAAAAATAATTAATCCTAAATTAAGACCCCCAAAACGCAACCTTCCATCCATAACGAGACCTAAGTTCCGAGCTTCCAATACACGTTCTGAAGGATTATTCTTGATGTTAATATGCGAATTGAAAGTTAGAATAGTATTAGTCTGGTTATGCGTTCCCAGTAATATATACTTAGATTTAATGGGGTTCAATACCAGATTATTTTGATCACCAATCGTGGTCCTACCTATGTGGTCCAAATCTGAATAGATTTTTGTTATTGCAATACTGGTTTTATTCATAAACACTCACGCCTGTCACCCAGAGGGGTAGGCAGAGACTATGGACTTCCATTTGGCACGATCCTGACACACCTCTCTCGCCTCCTCCACATCCATATACGTACGCATACACGCTCGTCGGTTAAGGGTACTCTTAATTTGGCCCATTTTCAATATATCGCCAATTTGGATGATTAATTTTCGCCTAGGGCGTCCCTTCCAGACTCTGCCGTTCACCTCTGCCACATAAATTTGCTTCGTCACTCTTTCCTTATTCATTCTTTCTACATGACCAAATAACCGAAGCATTCCTTTCTTAATCCTGGTCAAAACATCATCTTGCAAACCACACTCTTCTATTATCACACAATTTCTCACTCTGTCATTTAGATTCAGCCCTAACATACTCCTTAATGACCGCATTTCTACAGCATTTATTCTACTCTCGTGCTTCTTCTGCCACACCCAACTTTCACTACCATACATTAAAGTAGGGACTAACACAGCATTGTGAATTACCATACGTGCCTTTTTGGACATATTCTGACTTTCCACAATAGAGTGAAGAGCCCCATTTACTCTATTTCCTGCGTTCACTCGTCGTTCTATATCCTTATCAAATCTACCATCCCTGCTAAATACACATCCCAAATACACAAACTCATCAAATTGCTCGACCAATTCCCCTTCTATTCTTATTTCACATATCGTTTTACTTTCTTCTCTTTCAAAAACCATAACTTTCGTCTTTCTTACGTTCACTTTCATTCCCCTTTCTTTTAATGACCTGTTCATTAAAGTATCCATCATTTGCAACTCGGCCGCCGACGATGCAAATATGACTTGATCATTCATTCATTCATTCATTACAGCCCTTCACAAGTCCACTGCTGAACATAGGCCTCCCCCACGGAATGCCACAAAGCACGGTCCCGAGCCACCTGCATCCATTGACTTCCTGCATGTCTTACCAGGTCGTCACTCCATCTAGTGGGGGGACGCCCTACACTTCGCCTGCCGGTACGAGGCTGCCACTCGAGAACCTTTCTTCCCCATCGGTTGTCGGTTCTTCGAGCTATATGGCCGGCCCATTGTCACTTCAGCTTACTAATCCTTTGGGCTATGTCGGTTACTCGGGTTCTACTGCGGATATCCTCATTTCTAAGTTTATCACGCAGAGAAACCCCGAGCATAGCCCTCTCCATAGCTCGCTGAGCGACCTTGAGCTTCCTCATACGGCCAGCAGTGAAGGACCACGTCTCAGTTCCGTATGTCATCACTGGCAACACGCACTGGTTGTACAATTTCGTTTTGAGGTTTTGAGGTATGCCTGACGAGAAGATGGGTCGTAATCTCCCGAACGCTGCCCAGCCGAGTTGAATCCGTCGATTGACCTCTCGATCGAAGTTGGACTTACCTAGTCAGACTATTTGTCCCAGGTAAACATATTCGTCAACAACTTCGAGCTTAGTGCTCCCAACAACTACCGGCATAGGTGTGACATGGACATTAAACATGATTTTTGTTTTGTCCATGTTCATCTTGAGACCTATCCGTTGAGAGACACTATTGAGGTCATTGAGCATAGTGCTTCGATCCTCCAGCGATTCTGCCATAAGGACTATATCGTCGGCAAATCGAAGGTGAGTGATGTACTCGCCATTGATGTTAATACCGTATCCTTTCCAGTCCAGTAGCTTAAAAACGTCTTCCAATGCAGCGGTGAAGAGTTTCGGGGATATTACGTCACCCTGTCTTACACCTCTCTGCATTTGGATAGGTTTCGTACTCTGGTTCTGTACTCGGATAGCCATCGTAGCCCTACTGTAGAAATATTTCAGCACCTCGATATACCGACAGTCCACTTGGCACCGCTGAAGGGACTGCAGCACCGCCCAAATTTGGACGGAATCAAAGGCTTTCTCATAGTCCACATACGCAAGGCAAAGTGGCAGATTGTACTCGTCGGTCTTCTGTACAATTTGCCGAAGAGTATGTATGTGGTCTATGGTGCTAAAGCCTTTCGGAAACCGGCTTGTTCGGGAGGCTGGAAGTCGTCGAGTCTGCATGAGACGATTCGTAATGACTCGAAAACAGCACGTAGACGCGGCTCAGAAGGAAATCGGTCTGTAGTTCTTCAAGAGAGCGTTGTCGCCTTCTTGAAGAACAAGACCACCGCACTTCTGCTCCACGCCTCCGGTGTAATGCCACCATGGAGGACGGAATTAAAGAGCTTTGAAGGACTTCAAGTACCGGTTTACCACCCGCTTTCAGAAGCTCCGCTGTAATTCCATCCTCGCCTGGGGCCTTGCCGTTTTTAAGGTGCTGGAGAGCCATTCTAATCTCGCTCAGACTGACGTCCGGGATATCATCGGAATAGTGTCGGATAAGACTTGCTCTTGGATCGTTACTCACACTTGCGTGTGGCTCCAACGATGACGTGTACAGCTGCCCATAGAACCTCTCAATCTCACTCAAAATCTCAGGTGTCCCGGAAACGATGCTGCCACAATCGGTCTTCAGCTTCGACAGTTGGCTCTTTCTGGCAGACAGATCTCTGGCAAAGACTTTGGAGCCCTGGTTCCGCTCGATCGCTTCTTCAATACGAGCTGTATTGAAGTTGCGCAAGTCCCGCCGCATGCATTTGGAGATCTGTCTGTTCAGTTGCCTGTATGCTGTCAAATCTGCTGAAGACTGCAGCTTCATTTCGCGTCTAACAGCCATGAGATTAAGAGTGTGATCGGAGTTTTTGTGTTCTTCTGCAACGGGTATTGCAGAACTTAGCTCCGACCGCATGGACAGTTTCCACAAGCTTGTCATTCATATCGTCCACTTCATTGCAAAATTCTAGGCACTGAAAACGATTTTGTAACTCGAGCTGAAAGTTTTCGGGACTTTGGATTAGAGCACGAGGGGATGAGCGTTGACTTCATTAGACGTGACCTCCAACTTAACGTTTAGGTTCAGTGTGCTCACCATTCGGTGATCGCTGCCAGTTTTCACCCTCGCGATCACTGAGACATCACTGAACAGTTGTCGTCTGGTCGTCATAATGAAGTCAATCTCATTTTTTGTCGAACCGTCGGGGCTCGACCAGGTCCACTTTCTGTGGGGCCGCTTTTGGAAGAAAGAGTTCATCATAAAGAGTCCCTCTTTCTCCATAAAGTCGGCCAGCTGCTGGCCCCTTGGGTTCCGTTGCCCTATTCCGAATTTCCCTACTTTCAGCTCACCGCTCTCTCTTGTGCCTAGTTTTGCGTTGAAGTCTCCCATTAACACCGTATAGTGGGTTTTGGAGGAATGCATGGCTCTAGAGATATCCTCATACATTTCCTCCACCTCCTCATCGGGGTGTGCCGAGGTTGGTGCGTAAACCTGTATGACCTTCAGCGAATACCGTTTGGTGATTCTGAGTATAAGGTACGCAACCCTTGTCGACACACTCCCGATCTTTACAACGTTGTTAACGAGAGACTTGTGGACGATAAATCCGACACCTCCTTGGGACAGATGGTCGCCCTCCCGGTGATAGAATAAGTTGCCGGATTCGAGGATTACCGTGTCCTCCCCCTCTCTTCGGACCTCGGATAGTCCTATTATATTCCAGCGTAACTTATCTATCTCTTCTTCCAGCTCCAGGATCTTCTCGTCAGTCCTCAGGGGTGCGTGCGTTATATGTTGCTAGGTCGAGTCGTCGTAGGTGGCAACCGAACCTCCACCGGAGATTCTTAGCACCCCCTGCCCCGCCGTTACCATGGTCGCCACCGTAGCCAGGAATAGCGGCGCCGCCGGGGACTTGGGGCCGTTTCTTTGTGTCGTCGCTCATGGGGGGTATATTGCCATAGTTGCCACGCTTGGCGAGCGGGTTGGCAACCGCAGTTTTTTATTGTTTTTTTGGCTTTTATCAGAAAGATGCTGCTGCCCATCTTCTGTATCAGTTTCCCTTTGTCGCCTCTTACGACACCCACGGGAAGATATGGGGTAGTTGGTATTCTTACCCGCCACTACACGGGATGACTTGATCATCGGCGTACAAAAGGCATTTGACGGTTAACTCACCCATTCTCAACTCACATTCGTCAACTTTCAAAGTTTGCCAACAACTGTTCATAAATAGGTTAAACAGCGACGGGGAAGCTACACAGCCCTGTCTGACACCTTTTTGGATGCCAAACCAGTCCGAGTAGACCCCGTTGATCCTGACACAAGCACTAGAGTCCCTATAAAGAGACCTTATTGCCTGTATCAACCCAGCGCTCAACCTAAATGAGTTCAGTGTTTGCCATAACACATCCCTGTCCACTCTGTCCAAGTCCACAAACGCACAAAAAACCTTTTGGTTTTTGGCCAAAAACTTCTCACGGAAAAGACCTGATCCGTTCATCCTATTCCCTTTCTAAATTCCGCTTGCACATCCCAAATTTTTCCATGAGTATCTTTCACAACTCTTTCAATTAGTATCTTAGCATACAGTTTTCCCACAATGCTAAAAAGGCTGATGCCACGGTAGTTTTTACAGTCCTGCTGCGATCCTTTTCCCTTATATATTGGGACTATCACGGCTTTGGACCAGTTTCTCGGTACCCGTTTAAGTTCCCAACACAAATTAAACAAGGTGTACAGCAGGTCTGCCACTACTCCCACTCCAGCCCTTAGCATTTCGAGTGATACTCTATCATATCCTTACCTGCTTTCATACTTGTCATTGCTTTCATTATTTCATCTATACCTATCTCTCTAGCTCTTTCCTCTTCTTTCGGAATTTCTATTTCATTTAATTCAAACGTATCATCACTCATAAACACGCTTTCAAAGTATTCCTTCCATCTCCTTAAACTCGAAACTTCGTCATTCAGAATACAGCCATTCTGGTCTCGTATAGCATTCATTCTAGGCTGTTTTGAATATCCCCCGGCAGTTCTTACGAGTTTCCAGAACATTTTAATATTTGCCTGGAAGTTATCCGATATTCTTCTATCATTCTTACCCGTTCTTTCTTGCTTTTTCCTTTCAACTACTTCTTTTACTCTCTTATTTAGATGTCTAAAGACTGCCTTTTTTCTTTCAATATCATCATTCATACCGCTAGAATGACTAGCCTTGGTTGCTAGTAAATCTAACCATGCTCTCTTCTTTGCTTCAACTTCCATCCGTACCTCATCATCCCACCATAAAGTGTAATTTTTCCTTTTATTCTTTCTCTTAGTTACTCCACATACTTCGGTAGCTGCATCCACCAAGCCTTTCTTGACATTATACCACACAGTCTCAATTGAATTAATAATAATAATAAATACAATTGAAGGTCGTCAGCATATACATATATGATAACTACAGTTTTTAATGGTGTTCACTATATCTGAGCTATACAATATATAAATTATAGGCCCCAAAATGGATCCTTGAGGTACACCTTTTGGAACTGGCAACGTGGTAGATATCCATTCTGATCCATTTTCTTTATTTATTTTAACAAATTGTGTACGACTAGTGAGGTAACATGCAAACAATTTTATTGATAAATTATCAAATCCGTAATAAGCCAGTTTTGATAAGAGTGGTATGGTGTTAATTATATCAAAAGCTCGGGAAAAGTCAAGCAAAACTAACAGAGTATCCTCTCCAACATCTTGTGCAGTCAGAATATCATCCACTACATACATCGGAGCGGTTGCAGTACTACGAGACTTTCTGATTCCACATTGCTTTTTAGGCAGAATATTATTAGACTCGAGGTACTCCGTCATCTGTGTACAGACTACTCTTTCCAGAATTGTTGACATAAAGGGCAGGATACTTATAGGGCGGAGATCCTTGTAGTCATTTGGATTGGGCTTTTTGCGAATCGGTTTTACAAAAGCTACTTTCCATTGCTTTGGGAATACACCTGTTTCAATAGATTTTTTAATTATTTTGGTAATAACTGTTAATGTTCGGGGTAGAGTTAACAATATCATGTTCAGAGGAATGCCATCATGACCTTGTGCATTTGTTTTAAAAGATTTTATTATATTGAGAACAACTGTTTCATTAACAGTGTTAAGCTTAAAAGTATTAGGCCCAAATCTATCAAATTCATAGCTAGTTAAACATGATATACTGACTTCATTATAACCGGGAAGCTCAAGAAAATAATGATTTATATTATTTGGATTACATAAATGAGTTGGCAGTTTAATGTCTTTTGTCTTAAAATTAGCAACGTTTTGTTTGATATTTTTCCACAAACAACGGGGGTTTTGTATCGTATTAATATAATTATTAAAATATGTAGTTTTTTCACTGTAAATTGCCGTCCTTACAGTGTTTTTTAATTCTTTGTAATATTGTTTATGAATATCAAGTTTCGTAAATCTACTTTAAGCATGTGATTCATTGCGCCATTTAATCATTTCTTTTACAGTATAGGTTATCCACGGATAAGAATGTTTTTTTTTAATATAAAACGATCTAACAGGAGCATGCATATTGTATAGTTCAAGCAAAATATTGTTGAAATTTTCCACCATTTTATCAACATCATCATTTACAACACTTTCCCATTCTATACTGTTGACATCTAAGGCAAATTTTTCTATATCTATATCCTTTAACGGTTTATAGGTAATTGTTTTAGGGGCATGTTTGATTTTATTAATATTGAGTTCACAAGTTAAAAATGCATGACTGCAATGATCAGGAATATAATTGACGGATACGTTATAAAGAGTCATATTAGAACAAATTACATAAATCAATGTTTCACTATGATCTATGAAGTGCGTCGGTTGCTTTGCAAACTGAGTGAGATTCATGTAATCAAAAAAAAATTAGTTTTCTGTATGTTAAAAAGATTTATGTTAAATTCACCGAGCAAGATAATATATTCGAATTTACCAAAAGAAGAAACGGATTCCGTAAGGGCATCAAAGAAACTATCGATATTTACCCACGGGGCACGATAGGCCGTAGCAATCGCTACTTTGATGCCGTTAATGCTTAATCCTAGCCACATTTGTTCCACTAAGTTGCTAGGAGGGTGCACAATTTTGCGAACGTTGACTCCAAGACTAACGTAAAATCCGACTCCACCACCACGTGCACGCAATTCGGTGGGACGCGGTACGTGAAGGAACCGATATCCCGGCGGTAACGGTGCACGCCTCTTCTCACCCTCTCTTAGCCACGTTTCGTTAATAGCCATTACGTTTACCTGATACCGTGACATTGCTACGAGAAACTCATCATGGCGAGTGCCTAGGGAACCAGCGTTTAAGAAACCAATTTACAGTCTTCTCTTTACTACAAATTGAAAAACAAACGCATAGACAATTTGAACGAACTTACAGCATAGGATGAACTTACACAAAAGTGGTAAATGGTGCCAACATAATAAAATATAAATCCCTAATAGGTAATGTAAATGTGTAGTACACATGTTTCGATGTATTAGATGTAAGTGTGTGTAGAATGTGTAAAATGTTAGATCTAAATAATTCAAGTATATTTGGAACGATGCTGTATGTATAACGTGCGAGCTAAATAACTTAATATACAAAAACATTGACAAATGAGTATACGAATTTAAGCCTAAGGACATACTAATATTCAAACAAATAATCTTAAAATAAGTTATAACAAAAATAATAATAAAGATATTTTTTGAGGGCAAAATTAAAACAATTAATAAAAAACATGGAATTAATAGCTCAAATAAGCCGTAGTTACAAAACTTTATAATAAAATGATAATAATGTTTAACACAAATTCAAAGAAATACAAATAGTAACTTATTAAAGACAATTATACAGTTAATAGCAGCCATAAATAACAATCAATTAAGCTATGAATACGAAAATCAAACCAAAGAAGGCATTTTATTTTAAAATGAAATTGGCTTATAAAATAATAGCATCATTATTTAGACCAATTGTAGTGACATGAGCCAACGTTCTCAAGGCCCAAAACTTTAATCAAATCGTGCTCTGAACGTAAGCGATGTCGTGGTTCACCGTTATCTTTACGCACAATAATTTTCCCTTTCCCGTTGAACGCGCTTACATTCTACGCGTGCCTTGTAAAACAGTTGCCGGTTAAATTTGGTCAATCTTTCATTGATATGGAATGGAGATACGACAGAACAAAACAAGATTTGTGATGGTGCCCTTTAATTCCTGCATATTAGTGCGCATCTCTTTTAGCTCTTGCCGTAGTAATCTTAGTTCAGTCACCAATTCAGTGGACTTTATATCCGATATCGTTGGTCACTGTTTCCCCAATTTTTTTCTTTTCCATGTTCAGGGGTGCTGATTCTACTGAGAACAATCATGGAAGAAAGTAACAAACTCAGTAGTTGCTCTTTTCAAATTATTTTTACAATAGTACTATAATTATGTAAAGCGATAAGTCAAACATAAAATGTCAAATGTATATGTAGATACCAAATCGGTATAAAAATTTCTAGTTAGTCCTGTGTAGTACGAGAGGTCAGTTCCAAGCATTTTTGTCATTAAGATAATCATTTACAGAATAATATGCTTTTTTGGCTAAACAAGCTTTAATGTGCGACTTAAATTGAAAAGGTGAAAGATCTAACATTTCTTTTGGAATCTTGTCATAAAAGCGTATAGCGCTACCCAAGAACGAATTGTACACTTTGTGTAACCGAAAAGCAGGTAATGTGATTTTTTTTTATTTCTACTATTAAAATTATGCAAATAAGGTATCAGGATCGCTGACGAATGGACTTCCATTTGGAGCGATCCTGATACCTCTCTCGCTGCATTGGCATCCATATATCTACGCATATATGCACGTTGGTTCAGGGTACCATTAATTTGGCCCAATTTCCATATATCGCCTATTTAGTCGATGAACTTCCGTGGGTATCTTATGCCTACTCAACTACTCAATTCTGCAGCATAAATTTGCTTTTTCTTGATTCGTGATTTTTCCCTTCGACAAGTAATTACATATTCCAGCCTCAATTTAATTTGCAATACAAACACCCACTCCATTCGACATAAAAGATGCTCCATTGCTTTTAATCGAGTATGAAGGGTTCATGCAAGAACTTGTAAGCACCCTAGAAGCTCTGACGTGCAAATTGTGGAAACACATTTGGTGTCTAAGTACCCTTGAATCTGGGGTTAAGTTAGCCGGGATCTTTCAAGGGGGGCTTTGTAATTAGATTCACTCGTAGAGCGGTTTTATCGTTAATTAGGTTTAGAAAGCTTTAGTGTCGGGTCTGCTACTGTTAATTGTAAAATTCAATTACTTAAAAATGTATAAATATTTAAGTCGTTCAATGTCAGTGAAATTAAAAATATCTCAATCCTTAATATTGAATATAATTTTAAATACTAACTTTGGCGTTAATTTTGAACGCAAACATTAAATCTCGGAGCGGATCAGTGGCAGGCTTGAGTTGAGAGCTTATTCTGTGTAGCGTACGGCGTAGCGGTGTAACATGCGGCATACAACTTTATACGTGGTAGTGCTACGCTGCAGCTATATTATGGTTGCAGCACGAATGGGTCAGCTCAAACGGGAAAGGAGCACGCTCTCAGAGAATAACACTTTAAAATAGCAGCTTAATGCTACTGTGTTTCGTATAGTGAGTGACCATTTTTACCCATTTTTACCCGGAGACCATTTTACTAGAAACGAGGCATTCCTTCAAAGTCCTCAGTGGTGACAACGCATTTATATTTTGATTTTTAATAGATGGTAGATGTAGGTGTCTATAATCCACAACACTAATCATCAGCAAGTCTGTGTGTTCGTTTGTCACATTAGGATCATTATAAAAAAAATAGAACATTATAAAGTAATAATCATAATAATACAGAAGCAACCCAAGTTAAATCTTCACCAGCACAAATTGTTGATTTATATCGAAAAACGTCATGTGAGAACTTGTATGTATAAGAAATTAAAATACACTTCGACATTATGATGTGAATCTGCAAACACACCGCGGTCTCGTTGGCAAATAGTGTAGTTAGATAAAACTTGCTAATAATTCATAATCAAAGAACGTATCAAAATTTTATTATAAATCAACTGAAGAACGTTGTACATTCCTATATCCAATTTAATTTTAACTATAATATTTGTATACCTATGGGTTGAATGCAGCGAACATCATTTCATTTCAAAGATCTATTCTGTCTCATTACCTGTATTCACAAATAAATAAATTTGAATTTGAATCTATGTGTTAAAGAATTGCTATGGAACTCGACACTCTGATCGTCGTTTGTATCGAACTCGGACCCTTTTTCACATTTATATTCTTGGTAGGAAAAGTTTTATCCTTTTATTAAACTTAAGTAAGTAATGGTTTTTCTTGAGTTTACCGTTTCCTTTTTTTATTAAAGCTATAAGAATTAAATGCTAACAAAGGCTGCTGTATTAAAAATATTCCGATGATATCCCGGACGTCAGTCTGAGCGAAATTAGAATGGCTCTCCAGCACCTTAAAAACGGCAAGGCCCCAGGCGAGGATGGAGTTACAGCGGAGCTTCTGAAAGCGGGTGAAAAACCGGTACTTGAAGTCCTTCAGAAGCTCTTTAATTCCGTCCTCCATGGTGGCACTACTGGCGTGGAGCAGAAGTGCGGTGGTCTTGTTCTTCAAGAAAGGTGACAACGCTCTCTTGAAGAACTATATACCGATTTCCCTTCTGAGCCACGTCTACGTGCTTTTTCGGGAGTCATTACTAATCGTCTCGCACGAAGGCTCGACGACTTTCAGCTTCCCGAACAAGCCGGTTTCCGAAAAGGCTTTGGCACCATAGAACACATACATACCCTTCGGAAAATTATACAGAAGACCGAGGAGTACAATCTGCTCCTATGTCTTGCGTATGTGGACAATGAGAAAGCCTTTGTTTCTGTCGAAATTTGGGCAGTACTGCAGTCAACATGGACAAAACAAAAATCATGTTTAACGTCTATGTCAAACACCTAGGACAAATAGTCCGACTAGGTAAGCCCAACTTCGACCGAGAGGTCAATCGACGGATTTAACTCGGCTGGGCAGCGTTCGGTAGATTAGGAACCATCTTCTCGTCAGGCATACCTCAAAACATTAAAACTAGATTGTACAACCAGTGCGTGTTGCCAGTGATGACCTATGGATCTGAGATGTGTTCCTTCACTGCTTGCCGTATGAAGAGGCTCAAGGTCGCTCAGCGAGCTATGGAGAGGGCTATGCTCGGGGTTTCTCTGCGTGATAAACTTAGAAATGAGGATATCCGCAGTAGAACCAGAGTAACCGACATAGCCCAAAGTATTAGTAAGCTGAAGTGGTAATGGGCCGGAAATTTAGCTCGAAGAACCGACAACCGATGGGAAAGAAAGGTTCTCGAGTGGCAGCCTCGTACCGGCAGGCGAAGTGTAGGGCGTCCTCCCACTAGATGGAGTGACGACCTGGTAAGACATGCAGGAAGTCAATGGATGCAGGTGGCTCGGGACCGTGCTTTGTGGCATTCCTTGGGGGAGTCCTATGTTCAGCAGTGGACTTGTGAAGGGCTGTAATGATGATGATAATGATGAGGGTGACAAACGAGCACACAGTCCACCTGATGATAAGTGGTTGCTGTGACCCATAGACATCTTACATCTATCCTCAATAAAGAATCAAAATGCAGATGCCTTGTAACCCGTGAGGATTAAGATGGAATGCCTCTTTTCCAGTAAAAAGGGTCTCCGGTTCTCTACACTCACCATAATTTTACGCTGGTATTCTGTGGGAGCGTGGTCCTTCCCCGGTCGAGCCGACCCATTCGTGCTGGAACTACACTACTAATATAGCTGCAGCATGGCTCTACTACGTATTAGGTGAGAGGGGGTTCTACAATCATAAAAAATTTACGTGGACGTCCGGATATTGATTTTGTATGTGTTCACGAATACTCCCGAAAAAATTGACGTATCGAGATCGGGTTTTTTTTTTATTAGCTTCTGAATTACATAAAATGCGTAGTTTATTAATAAAATTATTTTCAACTTTTACAAATTTATATTAAAAAATTTAAAATATTAAAATTTATTGCTATTAAAAATTTAAAGGTGCTTTTATATTTTTTTAGCCCTTGATAGACAAAAGACAAATTTACCATACAGCCTATATCGATTTTGTACTTTGTCTAATCGATTTATTTTGGTAAACATCCTTTTCCCTGTAGGTGACACGAAGTCAACTCTTGTACTAAGTCAGTGGCTAACAGTTGAGTTTACTGGCGGAAAAGATGAAAAAAAGATCCATCCGAAGGTTTGGAAGCTAAGTCTAACGTTCTATATCGATATAACGTTATATATAACGATCTATATATTGCCTCCACCATAGACTTCCTCATGATATTTTTTATTGTTTCTATTTCACTTTCCTTCTGTGGCTTGTACGACACCCACGGGACGATATGGGGTAAGTGGATATTCTTACACCGCCACTATACGGTTCTAACGTCTTATATAACTTATGAATTTCAGCCTGTGATTAAAGTTTATTGTCAATTACGTCAAAAGCTAATGTACATTTGATTGAGACAGTTAAGTTAATAAATGAGTTGCGGTGGAAAACTGCGACATAATTAAAGGCGTGATGAATCTTGTTACAAGCTTGAAGTTTATTATATAACTAGCTGTTCCACGCGACTCTGCCCGCGTGTAATTTAGGGTTTTAATTTTTTTACGAGGAACCCTAATTCTTTTTCTAAAATAAAAGTAGCCTTAGTTACTCCTTATGACATCAGCTATCTGCCAGTGAAAGTCCCGTCATAATCGGTCCAGCCGTTTCGGAGATTAGCTGGAACAAATAGACAAAAAAAATTAAATTGTAATTTTGTTATAAGTACCGTATATACTTTCATATGCATTGAGTAAAAAGATGTAATTTTGACATTACAAACAGACACTTCAATTTTATTTATTTATTTATATAGATTATATCATTTCAATATGTGTTTAATTAAATCCTTGAATTTCTAGAATGTTGTTCATTTTCAATTTCCAACTTAATTTTGAAACAATATCTTTCTTCAACTTCTGTAGAATTATGCTCTACAAACGTTTTTGTATAAAATTACGTGTTTATTACATGTTATATTGATTGATTTTATATATATAAATGTTTGTACTATAACGTTATTAGGAGGGCGCTTAGTTTGTATGGAAATAAGTGCGATAAATGAAAATACAGTCCACCTGATCTTAAGTGGATGTATCCTACATTATTCCTATTTTCAATTAATAATCAAAATGCAGACGCGTTGTCGCCCATCAGGACCAAGATTCTGCATTCTGCCCCAGTATCATTAAAAAGGGTCCCCCGTTTTAGCCACTCAACATACGAAACACAGCAGCATTATGCTACTTGTATTTTATTTTGCGCTAGTATTCTGTGCGAGCGTGGTCCTTCGTAAGTCCAGCCGACTAATTCGTTATGCGGCCATAATACGCTACAATGTGGCTCTACCACTCTACTTTACTATTACTTTTTATACTTTACCTTCTGTTTTATCAGCCGCTCATAGCTTCTGGACATGGGCTCCTTCTAAAAATTATCGTAAATTATCTAACCGCTCTCTGACGCTCTCAATTTCAAAACATCGTATCATATTCAAATATATACGTGCAGCACAATCCAAAGCCTTACATAACAGAATAATGACTTGTAAAAGAATGAACACGCTACTGCCTTAAAGCTTTAACTTCTTACTAATACAAAGAACAAATGCTGTTTATTGCTGCTGTTTATTTAAATACTGTTTCCTATTAGTCATTTTAGGCAGGCAGAATAAATATGAGTACATAATATATAAACTAATAATTCGTATTTCTAATATTTTTATATATTATTTCTAAGACATGTTAAGTCGGCTAATACGCATTGGGTCAGCGTGGCGGACACTTCCTTGCCCTAAAAACACTCTCAGGAATGAGAATAAGCTTGTAATAAGTTGTCCCCCGTGTAGTGGCGGTTAAGAATATCCACTACCCCATATCTTCCCGTGGGTGTCGTAACAGGCGACAGTGGGAAACAGGCAGGAGATAGGCAGCAGCATCCTCCTGATAACAGCAATATCACAATTAAAAAAAACTGCGATTGCCAACCCGCTCGCCAAGCGTGGCAACTATGACAATATACCCCCCAATGAACAAAGTTACGAACAAACTGCCCCCAGTCCCCGGCGGCCCCGCTATTCTTGGCTACGGTGGCAACCATGGTAACGGCGGGGCAGGGGGTGCTAAGAATCTCCGGTGGAGGTTCGGTTGCCACCTACGACGACTCGACCTGGCAACTTATAACGCACGCACCCTGAGAACTGACGAGAAGATCCTGGAGCTGGAAGAAGAAATAGACAAGTTGTGCTGGAATATTATAGGATTATCCGAGGACGAAGAGAGGGGGAGGAAACGGTAATCCTCGAATCCGGCAACTTGTTCTATCACCGGAAGGGCGACCATCTGTTCCAAGGAGGTGTCGGATTTATCGTCCACAAGTCTCTCGTTAACAACGTTGTAAAGATTGGGAGTGTGTCGACGTGGGTTGCGTACCTTATGCTCAGACTCACCATACGGTATTCGCTGAAGGTCATACAGATTTACGCACCAATCTCATCATACCCTGATGAGGAGGTGGATGAAATGTATGAGGATATCTCTAGAGCCATGCATTCCTCCAAAACCCACTATACAGTGTTACTGGGAGACTTCAACGCAAGACTAGGTACAAGAGAGAACGGTGAGCTGAAAGTAGGGAAATTCGTAATAGGGCAAAGGAAACCAAGGGGCCAGCAGCTGGCTGACTTCATGGAGAAACTCTTTATGATGAACTATTTCTTCCAGAAGCGGCCCCACAGGAAGTGGACCTGGTCGTGCTCCGAGGGTTCGACAAAAAATGAGATTGATTTCATTATGACGACCAGACGACAACTGTTCAGTGATGTCTCAGTGATCGCGAGTGTGAAAACTGCTAGCGATCACCGAATGGTTAGAGGCACACTGAACTTAAACGTTAAGTTGGAGAGGTCTCGCCGAATGAAGTAAACGCTCCGTCCCCTTTTGCTCTAGTTCAAAGTCCCGAAACCTTTCAGCTCGAATTACAAAACCGTTTTAGTGCCTAGAAGACTGCAATGAAGTGGACAATATGATTGATAAGCTCGCGGAAACTGTCCATGCGGTCGGAGCTAATTTTTGCAAGACCCGCCGCAGAAGAACACAAAAACTCTCCGATCACACTCTTAATCTCATGGCTGTTAGACGGGAAATTCTTCAACAGATTTGACAGCATACAGGCAACTGAACAGACAGATCTCCAAATGCATGCGGCGGGACTTGCGCAACTTCAATACAGCTCGTATTGAAGAAGCGATCGAGCGGAACCAGGGCTCCAAAGTCTTTGCCAGAGATCTGTCTGCCAGAAAGAGCCAACTGTCGAAGCTGAAGACCGATTGTGGCAGCATCGTTTCCGGGACACCTGAGATTTTGAGTGAGATTGAGAGGTTCTATGGGCAGCTGTACACGTCATCGTTGGAGCCACGCGCAAGTGTGAGTAACGATCCAAGAGCAAGTCTTATCCGACACTATTCCGATGATATCCCGGACGTCAGTCTGAGCGAGATTAGAATGGCTCTCCAGCACCTTAAAAACGGCAAGGCCCCAGCTGAGAATGGACTTACATCGGAGTTTCTGAAAGCGGGTGGAAAACTGGTACTTGAAGTCCTTCAGAAGCTCTTTAATTCCGTCCTCCATGTTGGAACTACTCCGGAGGCGTGGAGCAGAAGTGCGGTGGTCTTGTTCTTCAAGAAAGGCGATAACGCTCTCTTGAAGAATTACAGACCGATTTCCCTTCTGAGCCGCGTCTACGTGCAGTTTTCGAGAGTC
This sequence comes from Parnassius orleans, assembly GCA_029286625.1. Taxonomy (NCBI): domain Eukaryota; kingdom Metazoa; phylum Arthropoda; class Insecta; order Lepidoptera; family Papilionidae; genus Parnassius; species Parnassius orleans. The sequence goes on along the minus strand of JAGSMP010001015.1, from coordinate 27,364 downwards.
ATTATGAATCGTCTCGCACGCAGACTCGACGACTTCCAGCCTCCCGAACAAGCCGGTTTCCGAAAAGGCTTTAGTACCATAGACCACATACACACCCTTCGGCAAATTGTACAGAAGACAGAAGAGTACAATCTGCCACTTTGCCTTGCGTATCTGGACGATGAGAAAGCCTTTGATTCCGTCGAAATTTGGGAGGTGCTACAGTCCTTTCAGCGGTGCCAAGTTACGCTACGATGGCTATCCGAATACAGAATCAGAGTACGAAACCTATCCAGTTGCAGAGAGGTGTAAGACAGGGTGACGTTATATCCCCGAAACTCTTCACCGCTGCATTGAAAAACGTTTTCAAGCTACAGGACTGGAAAGGATACGGTATTAAGATCAATGGCGAGTATATCACTCACCTTCGATTTGCTGACGATATAGTCCTTATGGCAGAATCGCTGGAGGACCTCAGCACTATGCTCAATGACCTCAATAGTGCCTCCCAACGGATAAGTCTTAAGATGAACATGGACAAAACAAAGATCACGTTTAATGTTCATGTCACACCTATGCCGGTAATTGTTGGGAGCACTAAGCTCGAAGTTGTTGACGAGTATGTTTACCTGGGACAAATGGTCCGACTAGGTAAGTGCAACTTCGACCGAGAGGTCAATCGACGGATTCAACTCGGTTCGGCAGCGTTCGGGAAATTACGGCACATCTTTTCGTCAGGTATACCTCAAAACTTGAAAACGAAACTTTACAACCAGTGCGTGTTGCCAGTGATGACCTATGGAACTGAGACGTGGTCCTTCACTGCTGGCCGGATAAGGAAGCTCAAGGTCGCTCAGCGAGCTATGATGAGGGCTATGCTCGGAGTTTCTCTGCGTGAGAACTAGAGTGACCGACATAGCCCAACGGATTAGTAAGCTAAAGTGGCAATGGGCCGACCATATAGCTCGAAGAACCGACAACCGATGGGGAAAAAAGATTCTCGAGTGGCGGCCTCGTACCGGCGGACGAAGTGTAGGGCGTCCCCCCACTAGATGGAGTGACGACCTGGTAAGATATGCAGGAAGTCGATGGATGCAGGTGGCTCAGGACCGTGCTTTGTGGCATTCCTTGGGGGAGGCCTATGTTCAGCAGTGGACCTGTGAAGGGCTGTAATAATGATGATGAAGTTTTGCACAACCGTGAGCTAGGCTGTAATTCTGCTCTCTTTTATTTTTTAATTGAATGAAGAATTTTTTTACATACATAAATTACTCGTGAATAAGCACCCAGACCCGATACAAATATTAACAGGCCGAACAAACACAATTGTTGCTTTGAGCCCACGATTTGAAGCGCCGCCGCCAAGCGTTTAGCACTACAGAGCCGATGTTAAATATTATTTATTTTCATATTGGCGCATAAAGCCCACATCTTAACTAACCCATGGGTAAAACTATTTTTACGGATTTTATCGCGTTTAATTTTCCTATTTTGATTCCCGACGTTTCGGGTGCTTTACAGCAACCCATAGTCACTGTCACATGTAGTCTGCGTAGATCGAACCAAAGCTTAATATTAAAAAACTGAAGGTAGCCGGGCTAACTATGACATCGGGACGTCAAACATCTCAGTCCCCCCCGTGACCATGGGTTGCTGTAAAGCACCCGAAATGTCGGGAATCAAAATAGTAAAATTAAACGCGATAAAATCCGTAAAAATAGTTTTATTCAATGTGTAGTGTTCGCGTAAATATAAGAAATCATAACCCATGGGTATAAAGGTCTTCAATTATATTGTATTAAGTCTATTAAGCGGATGAACCGTCGGCCAATATTGGACCAATTAAATACCTTAATCTTTATTGAAATTACGCAATTAGGGCTGACAAATATCTGTATTGGCTTATTATGTATATATAATTTCTATATGGCTATTAACATTGGCTCCTGAAAGTAAAAGTTACATTAGTTGACTTCAAATTAACAGCATTTTTAATTCCACGGCTAAACACAGGCCTTTTTTACATACTTCAGCGGGCAGGCATTATTCGAAATAAATGCCACACTCTACATTGGCAAAATAGCCATTTTTGGTGCCGATTTATCAAGTGATAGAAATATTTATCGAAGAGTCATCGGACTAATTCCTCACTATACTTTTAAGACATGAGACCTGTGTCCAGCCTACCTGTGCCCAGCTATGAGACGTATGAAAGATAGATATAACTTTACTGTACTACAGCGGACAAGTATGATAAGCATAGAGTCAATACCCTGTCTTTATGTCACCAGTCTGTTAACTATGAGTTTGTCATTTTAAGATGGACTATCCACCATAATCGGTCACCACATTTAATGAACTTGTATAAAATTTGTTTTATCAAAAATAGAGAGGTACATTTTGGAAATATATGCAGGACTAAAATTTATCAATTTTTTTTCAAATTTTACTAAACAGAAATTGTTCTATAAGGGTTATTATACTACTAAAGAGTACGTGATTGGTGTTTTTTAATGTATTCTTTTTACAACCTTAATTGAACAACCTCAGATTTTTTATGATCTGGATGTACAACATATTTTATTGTAAATTAATGTTTAAAAAATTCCGCTGGTTTTCTTGCGGGTTCTTTCCAGGACAGAGGTTTTTTTCGAACCCGTGATAAAACCATAAATATTTTTGAGTAGTGGCGGTGTAGGAATATCCACTATCGCATATCATCCCGTGAGAGTCGTAAGAGGCAAGAGAGGTAAACAAATCAAGAGATGGGCAGCAAAAAAACTGCGATTGCCAACCCGCCTTCCAAGCGTGGCAACTATGGAAAATATCCCTCCTATAAGGCAACCTATGGGCGAGGCCTATGTTCAGCTTTTAGACTTTAACAGGCTCAACATATTTTATTGTAAATTAATGTTTAAAACATTCCACTGGTTTTCTTGGGGGTTCTTTCCAGGACAGAGGTTTTTTCGAACCAGTGATAAAACCATAAATATTTTTGAGTAGTGGCGGTGTAGGAATATCCACTATCACATATCATCCCGTGAGAGTCGTAAGAGGCAAGAGAGGTAAACAAATCAAGAGATGGGCAGCAAAAAAACTGCGATTGCCAACCCGCCTTCCAAGCGTGGCAACTATGGAAAATATCCTCCTATAAGGCAATCTATGGGCGAGGCCTATGTTCAGCTTTTAGACTTTAACAGGCTGTAGCGATAACGGTGAGTATTCTTGATAAAAATTATTCTATTATATTTCAATCTGTCCTATAAAACTGAAATAAAAAACGCACTTACAGTCCACCTGATTGTAAATGGCTACTGCATTTCATGGACACCTGCAACCAACTTCAAGCAAAGAAGGCAACAGATGCGTAGTCACCTCTGAGGACTAAGATGAATTGCCTTACAGCCAGTATTTATACTAGCTCTCCATACCCTTCAGACTTGAACACAGCAGTGGAAAAACTGGCATTTGGCGGCAGCAATATTAAAGAGAGTGGTATCTACCCAGAAATCCTCCTAGACATATAAGAAGTCCTACCAACTAGTAGCATTTTGATAAAATGTTGGTAAATTACCCGTTTATATATTATATACCTGTTTGAGCGTCGAGGGTCAAGGGAGATCTTCTGCCGAGTAAGATGTTCAGTCCTGGAAGCGATCAACACTCCACGTGGAGTTCGGAGCTTGTTTTTTTTTTTTTTCCTTTTTACTACTTATTATAAGCCAGTATTTGACCACAATCCCACCCGGTAGTAAGTGATTATGTAGCCCTAGATGGTAAATCGTACTGTCTTAGCGCAACAAAAGCTTATTCAGCCCAGATTGTATTCGGATGGAAAGATAGACGCCGGCAAATTATTCCAAATTTTGCTGTACGCATTACAAAAGATGAAGCAAACCGTTTGGTTCTAATGCGTGGAATATCAACAACAAAGGGGTGAAGACCCGCCCAACGCCTGCTCGTACAATGGTTGAAAGGAGGGAAAGTAATTAAAGCATGTACATGTTACATTTTTTACGTAATAGAGCCATGCTGCAGCTATATTAGTAGTATAGTTGTAGCACGAATGGGTCGGCTCGACCGGGGAAGAACCACGCTCTCACAGAATACCAGCGTAAAATAGCAGCTTAACGCTGCTGTGTTTCGTATGGTGAGTGTAGAGAACCGAAGACCCTTTTTACTGGAAATGAGGTATTCCATCTTAGTCCTCACGGGTGACAACGCATCTGCATTTTGATTTGTAATCGAGGATATATGTAGATGTCTATGGGCTGCACCAACCACTTACCATCAGGTGGACTGTGTGCTCGTTTGTCACCATAATCCTATAAAAAAATTTAATTCCTGTGCAAACTCACTGAAATGCATCCTATAGAATACTTCGAGGCTGACACAGTTAGTTCCAATGAGCAACAAATCAAGGCTACCAATAAGCCTCTTAGCACGTTTCTCCACTGAATCCAACGCTGCTTGGTGGCATTTTGCAGCACCAGCCCATATGTGACAGCAGTACTCCATGCACGACCGGACATGCGCTTTATATAAGGTAAGAAGCTGCCCTGTCGTGAAGTACTGCCGCACTCTTGCAAGGACATCTAGTTTCCTTTGAGTTGCACCAGTTGAAGTTCGGAGAAAATTCAACCCCTAATAACTTAAAAACGTTGGCATCGTCTGGAATTCGTAATCATAATTTTTGCCGCGTTGTTATCGTGCTGCAATAGAATTAATGTAATCGGTAATAAGCGAAGCCTGAGTCACACTATCACGCTTACAAACAATATACAGAACACGTGCGGCGAATGTGGCGATACAAGTCAGCAGATTGGGATGAGATACGGCATTTCTTTGCATATAATCCTTGGCGGCAAGTCTGCTTCTCATCTGAAGATCCATCGAGCTGTGCGAATGCCATTACCGATGTGATAATTCAAGCGATGGAGTATTTCATCCCCTTTGCTGACGTGCCCATTGGTGTTAAAGCTCGCCCATGGTTCAACGCCGATTGCGCTCGTGCTGAAAAGCACAAGCATATGGCGTACTTATCCTGGGTCGATGCTCGAGGTACCGCAAAGCTCCGGATTTTAGCCTTAAGAAGAGAGACATTAACCAAGCCGCCAAGTCCTGAAAAAAGGCATTACGGCAAGACAGTTTCGACCGCATTAAATGCATCGCTACAAAGCTCTCTGTCAAACCATCTGGCAGTAGAGCTTTTTGGTCCCTCGCCAAAGAGGTCGGGACAAACTTCTGTTGGTCTACATTGCATCCGCTAGTAAAACTAGATGGCTCACTGGCGCATGTGCCTAAGGAGGAAGCGGACTTATTTGCTTCTCTTTTTGCTTGCAATTCGCGTCTGGACAGTAGCAACAGCGTACCATCTCAATTACCTCACTGCAGTACCTCTATGTCATAGGTCTGTATCACCGACCGTGTGGTCCGTATCACCAACAAGGAGGTTCTTAAAACCTTGCGAAGTCTAGACGTGAACAAAGCTAGTGAACCTGATGGTATACCAGCTATAATTCTAAGGGTCTGTGGACCTGAGTTGTCTCCTGTGTTGACGCGCTTGTTCCGCCTCTCATTCAGGACTAGAATAGTTCCCAAATCTTGGAAACTGGCCAATGTGCAGCCTGTGCCTAAAAAAGCAGCCGTGCCGACCCTGCCAAGTATCGGCCAATTGCAATTACCTCCATACATAAAGCGAATATTGAACGCCCGCGTTATATTAGTATAATATAACGTTTCATAATGATAAAAATCACGTGACCAATTTTTATTTTATTATTTAAAAAAATATGGCACAAAACAGCGTAAATTATAAAAAAAATTATAATACATTAAATCCGAAAAATTTCTAAACTTTTGTAAAGTATTTAAACGCAGCCTACACCTTCACCCACGTCAACTTGTTGTGTCTGTCGGAAAACGCGCCCTGCTTTGAAACAACTCCTAAACTTTGCGAGTTAGTCCTTCTTAATGAGAAAAATTATAACTTTGTGTCATGAAAGAAGATGCGAAGCCTTAAGTAAATGCTATTATAATAAAGCTCTATTTTTGCCAAGAGGGTCCTTCTTTATGACGACCTTTCTAAAAGGACTGAGATATAAAGAGATTATTACATGGAGGGTCCTTAGCGAATGCTTAAATGAATTATTCAATACACACATGGTAGTATTGTAGATAATATTTACTATCAATATACTTTTTTTCTTTTAAAGAATAAGGGTAACAAACGTGCACACAGTCCACCTGATGGTAAATGGATGCTGTGGCCCATAGACATCTACATTTATCCTCGATTAAGAATCAAAATGTAGATGTGTTGTCACCCCTGAGGACTAAGATAGAATGCCTCGTTTCCAGTAAAAAGGGTCTCCGGTTCTCTACACTCACGATACGAAACACAGCCTTAAGCTGCTATTTTACGCTGGTATTCCGTGAGAGCGTAATCCTATCCCGGTCAAGCCGTCCCATTCGTGCTACAATCATAATATGCGAGTGTTGCAGCGTGGCTCCACCACGTAAAAAATCTATATACTAGTATAATAAGATGATTATAATTGCATCAAGTTAAAATACTAGGATAATATTTTTTCCAAAGTATAACTTGTTTACCTAGAATGTCTCATCCATAGCGTGGTGACGCTGCAAGAGAATCCATTAAATATTACTTTGCGCGATATTTGGTCCGAATGAGACACTTTCTAGGTGGTAGGACCCCTTTTCTGCCTTGGAGTCCGTCTGAGTAAGTCGCCTTATAACATATTTCTGCTGCCATACAGCAGTGCGTGCACTGCTGTTTTTCTGTTTTAAGGAAATAGAGAAATAGTGTAATTATAAGCTGTGAAGTATTCCATTTTAATTACCAGAAAAGACAATGCGTCTGTGTCCTCCTTTATTTTACGTTGGTTGTTGGTGTCCATGGGCTGCAGTAGCCACTTAACTTAAGTTGGATTGCGTTTTTCACATCAATTTAAAAAAGACCCTGAATGTAGTCTGTTTCAAGCAGTGAACTGAGAAGAAAACAACCCTCTCCTTATTTAAAGATAGGCAATACATCTGCAAAGCACCTAGTGTTGCATTTGTTGATAAGTGGGTGTGGTCACTTAACATATGGTGAGCTACAGGCTCGTTTGACCACTGATTTATAATAAAAGTGATAATATATATTTCCTAACTAATTTATAGAGTATCTAATTCAAACTAAATAAAGGAGACATTAATAGGTTTGAAACGGTCAAGCTGCTTGAAACTTCGGAAGTACTTTAATATTAACTTATATCGGCTTTGTTGTGACAGAGTAAGAAAAGACCAAGTAACTTTACGGCAAGCACGTAATAAAAGCTCAAGGCATTTAGTTGAAAGCACGACTGAAGCAATGCCGTTTGCGAACTCTGTCAAAATGTCGCCTTAAGCAAAAAATTACATGGAGCAAGCACGTAGATGCTTAACACCATAGACATAGAGAGAATTGTCTATTTCTAGAATTCTGGTTGGTCCACGTCACTGGCTTGCAGAACGTGGACCAATCAGGCTTGCAGGAAAGAGCAGATATTGGCCGCACAGTTATTTTGTCCTCTTTCTAGAGAATGGTCCCTTTTGTGAGGCTAACGCTCAGTCCATCTCTCTATGTCTATGCTTAACATCAAGCAATTATTGTAAATGATCAAACATGCTTGACACAAGCAAAAACCTACGTGCTTACAGATATACAGATATATAGGCATTCGATTTTAATCTGCAGAGGTTATGCACCTGTAAACTGTTTTGTTTGGAACTACTACTAACCAATCTCGTTACAATTACTATTAGGTTATATTAATAGTTCCTTAGAGGGATCGAACGTGTAGCGTCGCAGCTTAGGATTAACTCACTGCTCCACCAATACAAAAACCTATATGATGTTATTTTAAAGCAATTCCGCTAGAGTTTATTTATCAATACACAAACAAATATTAATACTCTGTAATTTTAAACAGCAAATATTATACTTTACTTTGAAACTGCAAATATTTAAATTTAAATGAGTATAAAGAAACAAGCAAAAGGGTACACCCTCTAGAGATACTAACCCGTAAATTACGCCAAGGTGTCAGAATACTACGGGATCACAAGGCAATTTTTTAACGAAAACTTTTAAAAGGTTTTTAGGCATTTGTAAAGTGTCTCGACAAAATAGTGTGATAAAATGGCTGGTTAAAATTAATACTTCTTATCTGTCTGCTTAAAATGAAAGTGGAAGAATAGAGAAAAAATTTGCAAGATACTAATTTCTATTCCTTCCAATATTTGCTTTTTATATACTAAAAGTGACAAACGAACTTACAGTCTGATGGTAAATGGCTACTGCAGCTCATGGACACCTACAACTAATTTCAACAAGGCTTCAGATGCGTTGTCACCTCTGAAGACTAAGATGGAATACCTCACGGCCTGTAATTATACTGGAACCATTTAGACCTGAACACAGCAGTACAGGTACTGCTTTCTGGCGGCAGAAATAGGTAAGGGTGATGCCTACGCAGACGTAATTCCAGGCAGAAAAGAAGTCCCACCACAAAAAAATATTGTTTTTACCCGATATTTATTATTCAATTAGAGCTTCCTCACCATTTACCACCAGGTGGAATTGTATCAAGCACTGGCTTATAAGTTAAATATGTATGTAGGTACGTATCATTGTAATAGGTATGTATATAATATATATTATTTCAAAAGTTAAATGGGTGTAAAGATCTGGGAAGTAAAAACGGAGGATAAAGGTTCTCGAGTGGCAGCCTCGTACCGGTGAGGTGTAGGACGGCCCCCCACGAGATGAAGTCGCGACCTGGTTAGGAAGGAAGTCGATTGATGCAGGCGGCACTGGACAGTGATTTGTGGCATTCCTTGGGAGAAGCCTATGTAAACCAGTGGACTTGTGATGGTCTAATGGAATATTTAACAAGAAATTTAAATCGGAACTATCTATACAAATAAATAAAATTGAAGTGTCTGTTTGTACTAAATGCATATGAAAGTATATACAGTACTAATAACAAAAAACCAATTTTTAAAATGTTTGTCTGTCTGTCTGTCTGTTTGTTCCGGCTAATCACCGAAACGGCTGGACCGATTTTGACGGGACTTTCACTGGCAGATAGTTGATGTTATAAGGAGTAACTTAGGATACCTTTATTTTAGAAAAAGAATTAGGGTTCCGCGCAATAAAATTAAAACGAAGTCGCCGGGGACAGCTAGTAGATAATAAAAATTAACAAGAATATTTGATATATGGATTTTACAATTTAAATTTGGGCAAAAGATAAAACGGAGCATTTATTTAGCAACTTACTCCCATTAATTTTATTACAGAAAATAAAAACATTACATAAAATACGCAAAGTTAAAATTAAATAAAAGAACACGGACATAAAATTATCTGATTGCATGAGTGATATGATGCTGAAAAGGTCAATGACTCCACATAATACGATTACTGCCGCATGGTTGCGGTAACGTTAGTTTTCAGTAATGCCCACAGAAGTTGGACTCGCCCACGAGGATAGTATGTACGCTATATGTCTACGTTCGAGAAAAATTCACAAATGTTTGGTTATATACTCGAGTAAGTTTTGCTGTTGTTCAGAGGTAAATATTTAAAAAAAAATAGAAACTTGCCTCCCGTGTCAGGAGTACTTTGTAAAGGCCAAAGAGTTTATTATCTCCGTAATAATCATTACATTTTCCCAAGGTCGGGCGCCATCAAAAGCAGTATTTGACTAAGTGGCGAAAATATGAGTCTCTGAGAAATTACTATGTATTTTAAGGAATTTTCTGGAGATATTATCAATCGGAGTCAATGAATAATAAATTTTATGAAGAAACTGAATCCGCGACTGATCGTCACCGCTGGAACAACACAGCTGATATTTTCTCGCTAAGTGGTTACTTTACCGTGTGGCAGCGGCTTTAGAATCCTGCCACCCCCTCTCGTCCCGTGGGTGTCGTACGAGGCGACTAAGGGAGGAAGGCCAAAGTAAACAAAAAACAAGCTTTGGCAACCGACAGATGGCGGAATAACCATCTCAATTCTTATGTCAGGCCAAAATATCCAGATCTGTGATGGGCTGCAGCGTTACAGGTGCGACATGTCTGACACTGCGATCGCCAACCCGCGCAGCGTGGCGATTAAGGGAAAACCTCCCAATGGTAAGCACCAAAAAAACACGGCCCCCAGTTCCCGGCCGTCCCTATGTACCTGACCGTGGTGGCGGTCATGGCAACTGTGGGACAGGGGGTGCTAAGAATCCCCGGGAGAGGGCAGGATACCACCACAAACTGGACCTGGCGACGTACAATGGACGAACTCTGCGGCACGACGAGAACATTGCAGAATTAGAAGTAGAGTTGAAAAATGTAAGGTGGCATGTTCTGGGATTGAGTGAAGTTCGAAGAGAGGGAGAGGACACACTAATCCTAGAATCAGGCCACCTACTCTACTATCACGAGGGACATGATCTTTCCCAGGGTGGAGTGGGCTTTCTCGTCAATAGAGTTCTCCGTGACAACATTTTGGAAATCTCCAGTGTGTCGACGAGGGTAGCGTATCTTGTTTTAAAACTAACTGAAAAATATACTGTAAAAGTTGTACAAGTTTACGCACCAACGTCGACACACCCGGACGATGAAGTTGAAGCTATGTATGAAGATATAGCGAAGGCTTTACACAACACTACTAAAGCCCAGTTTAATGTCGTCATGGGGGACCTTAACGCCAAAGTTGGGAAGCATACAGGTGTTGAATCGATTATGGGACCGCACGGTTTGGGAAGTAGAAACCACAGGGGGCAAATGCTGATCAACTTCCTCGAAAAGAAAGGCTTCATCTAATGAATACTTATTTTCAAAAAAAGCCCCAAAGGAAGTGGACCTGGCGCAACCCCGACAACGTGACGAAAAATGAGATCGACTTCATCATGACGGACAAAAGTACATATTCAGAGATGTCTCAGTGATCAATAGGTTTAATACAGGAAGCGATCACCGACTTGTTCGGTACTCTGAATATCGATTTCAAGATTGAAAGAGCCCGTCTGGTAAAGTCCACGCTCCGACCAAATGCTTTTCAAACCATAGCGGGATGCCAACGTTTCCAATTGGAACTTCGGAATCGATTTGATGCCCTAAAACCCATTGGACATTGACGAGGATCTCACTAGTGTGGTCAAGATCTTAAGGGATGAGGGGAATAGGTTGTGTAGTAGGCAACATATAGGCCGGAAGTCTAAGCTCTCAGACGAGACACTTCAGCTTATGCAAAAGAGACGTGAGGAAACAACAGCCGCGCCATCAGAACAGCTGGCACTCACCAGAATCGTAAGGAAAGCTGTACAGCGGGACCTGCGGCGCTCCAATGCAAACCTTATTCAAGAGGCAATAGAGCGAAACAAGGGTCCCAAAGTCTTTGCTCGTAAGCTCGGGAGCAGCCACATTACGAAACTAAAAACATGCGATGGCAAAACCCTCACGTCAAAGCCTGAGATTCTCGCTGAGATCGAAGGCTATTACGCTACACTATATGCCTCCCAAAACCAGCAACCTGACCCGAAATGCGACGATCCCAGAGCCACACTAACCCGCCACTTTACCGACGAGCTGCCAGATATCTGTCTGGAGGAGATCGAGTTGGCCCTCACGCAACTTAAAATGGAAAAGCCCCAGGGAGGACGGGTTACAACAGAGCTCTTGAAAGCGGGCGGACAGCCATTGCTAAAACAGCTCTGTCAATTTTAACTGCGTTTTACGACATGGGAGAACTCAAAGGCGTGGAGCAGAAGCATCACAGTCTTGTTTCATAAGAAGGCGACAAGACATTGCTAAAGAATTATCGGCCCATCTCGCTTCTGAGCCACGTCTATAAGTTGTTTTCGAGGGTCATCACGAATCGACTCGCGCGGAGACTTGACAATTTCAACCACCCGAGCAGGCTGGGTTTCGAGGAGCTATGGCACCATAGACCACATTAATACAGTGAGGCAATTATACAGAAGACGAATGAGTATAATCAGCCTCTTTGTATGGCCTTTGTGGACTATGAGAAAGCCTGACTCCATCGAAACTTGGGCTGTTATGAATTCCTTGCAGCGCTGCCGGATTGACTGGCGATACATAGATGTCTTGAGACATTTAAACACCACAAGCTCGATGTCCGTTCAAGTACAGGTGATCTTACAAAACCTATCCAGTTGCATCGTGGAGTGAGACAGGGGGACACAATATCCCCAAAACTGTTCACAAATGCATTGGAAGATGTTTTTAAGACGCTAAACTGGAATGGACGCGGCATCAATATAAATGGCGTACATCTCTCACTTGCGCTTTGCCGATGATATCGTCGTCATGGCAGAATCGCTGCAGGAACTACAAGACATGTAGCAGCCTAAATGAATCCTCTCAACGTGTCGGACTGCGTATGAATTTAAATAAGACAAAAGTCATGTTTAACGGTCACGTCATACCAGATTCGATTATCGTTGGTGGTGAGATTCTTGAAGTTGTTCAAGAGTATATCTACCTCGGCCAGATAGTGCAGTTAGATAAAAACAACTTCGAGAAAGAAGCCAATAGGCGGATTCAGTTGGGCTGGGCAGCATTCGGGAAGCTTCGTCAGGTCTTTTCGTCGCCCATACCGCAAAGCTTGAAGACGAAAGTCTTTGACCAGTGCGTCCTGCCTGTACTCACATATGGTGCCGAAACGTGGACACTAACGGTACGACTACTCCACAAACTCAGCGTCACCCAGCGGGCGATGGAAAGAGCTATGCTCGGAGTTTCTCTGGTGGATAAGATTCGTAACGAAGAAATCCGCCGGATAACCAAGGTCACCGACATAGCCTTCCGTATTTGCAGGCTGAAGTGGCAATGGGCTGGTCACATTTGTCGCAGAAGCGATAACCGTTGGAGTAGGCGTGTCATAGAGTGGAGACCACGTTTGAGCAAACGTAGTGTGGGACGCCCTTGGCTAGATGGAGCGATGATCTGCGCAAGGCGGCTGGCAGCAACTGGATGCGTGTAGCCGAAGATCGAGCTAAGTGGCGCGCCTTGGGAGAGGCCTATGTCCAGCAGTGGACTGCCGCAGGCTGATGATGAAGTGGTTACTAATGGTAGTATTACAAGTTTGAAGGAGAGTGCGGAAGCTTCATACAAGTGCCTACGCTGATAGAGAATAGAGAAAACAACGCGATATTTAGTTCTACCGCCGCGGGCCATTAAGTGGCGGTGTAAGAATATTCACTACTCTATATCGTGGCGTGGATGCAGAAAGTGGCGAGAGAGGAAATAAAACCAGGAGATGAGTGTCAACGTCTTCACAATAACCACTTAAATAAAGTCTGCTGCTGTTTACAACCCGCCTGTCAAGTATGAGGGAGCCCTATGTTCAGCTGTGGAGTTTTGATAGGCTGTAACGGTAACGGTAAGATTTGTTGTAAAGATTGATTATATTATGTTAATCCAACAAAGGTTTTTGCTATCGTAAATTACTTAACTAAGGTATGATGAGAGATTTCCGTTTACTTTAACAAGCGTATGTGAAAAAAAATGCTTTAAATACGGTCTCTTTTTACTGGAATCTAGACGAGAATTACTTGATATGCGTTTTTGCATGATATCCTTCACAGTAACATTAACAGCCCTAATCTTCTCGTTAGTATCCAGTTCTGCACTCCTAAGTTCTAAACTTCTATAAATTACTTCTACGACAAAATTACCTGAGGGTACTTACTAACTGACTTTTTTTTCAAATATTTATTTATTTATATATTAATACGGATATTTATTTATAAAGTTTATAAGCATGTATACACATTACACATACGTATGTATGTATTATTGTATGTAAATGTATGTTATATGTATGTATATTTAAATATATGTTGTGTATAGTATCCTTAACCGACGAGCGTGTATGCGTAGATATATGGATGTAAAGGAGGCGAGAGAAGTGTGTCAGGATCGTGCCAAATGGAAGTCCGTAGTCTCTGCCTACCCGTCTGCGTGACAGGCGTGAGTGTTTATGTATTACGTAATTATTATGTTGTGTATGTATGTACTATGTATATATTATATTTTAATATATGTACACTTTATTTATGTATTATGTTTTGCACCTGCCTACAATTGTCTTTAGCACCCAGGGTTGACTGGCAGAGAGTGCCACATGGCATTAAGTCCGCCTTATGTACCCTTTACCTTAAGGTGTTACATTTAATTTTCTAAATAAAAATAAATAAATAAGTACCGTACCAGAAAGACCCCATTTTTCAATGTACCTAAACATCGTACCAAATACGGTATGAACGCTGTCATGACTCGTCTACCCAAAATTTATAATCGTAATATTAAATAGAGTAATGTTGATATTTTCAATTTTTCTAAGTCTAACTTTAAACGCCAACTTATCTTGAAGTTGTCTAAAACTAAGAAGCCGTAACCGTCACATAACATACATCTACTCTATATCAACTCCATCTGTATTATCGCAATTCTGTAAAAGTATCAATTTGAAAAGCATGTTGTTATAATAGTAATATTAGAATTTTAAGGTATACAAAATAATATGTAACACCTTATATACATATATAACGATTTATTTATTTTATTTTATTCAGTGAATATTATTTTATTTTTGTTATTTTATTAATTTTATTTAAAAAAAGCTGCCAATCCAAATCTAAATCTAAATCTAAACACAAATCTATACAAAACACAAAATATAGAACCTTATACTGCAATCGTATGTAAAATATTATGTATTTAAATTATATTAAGTTACAATTTTACCTCTCTGCTTCGTAATGTGTTATTCAACATGTTGTGAAACTCTGTTATTGGCTAAGTGTATTAATATATATTTTTAAGCATGTTTGTTAAAAATATGCTGTTGAGTTTCCTAATAAAAAAAATATTAATTCATTCATTAGAGCCTTTTAATAGTCATAGGCCTGCCCCATAGGTTGCCTCATGGAGGGTGTGTTTGCCAAAGTCGCCACGTTTGGCGGGTGGGCTGGCTACGGCAAGTTTTTATTATTTTGGAATGTTTTCAGAAGTATGCTGCTGCCCATCTCATCTTTCATTTACAATTTATTAAAAAAATCAGAAAAGTCATTATTGCTTAAAATAAGTATTCATAATTGAGCAAGACTCCCATCTTTTAATTTGCAGTGTTCCAGTTAACTGTTACAGTGGGATTAAGCTCCAGCAACGGATATAATATCTAATTCCCTCGAAGCGATCCATGCAACTCGGCAATTCTGACATAAGGTAGTTTAATTATTACAAAACAAATATGATCTCATTGCGCATCTCTAATGATTGATTATTGAGTTTTTATCAGAAAGATGCTACTGCCCATCTCCTGTTCCGTTTTCGCTCTATCGACTCTCACAACAACCCTGCCATGATATGGGGTAGTGGGTATCTTTACGTCGCAACAACAGGATGTTTGCGTTTATTAAGCCACAAACAAATAACGTTTAACAAATATGACCTTGACTAAATTTATATACTATATTCATCGATCACTAATAAAAAACTAGATACACAATCAGTGACAAAAAATGTCCTTACCGAATGAGCGCCCACTCGAATATTTGGTTTCGCTTTTAATTTGTACGTAGCTTTGTGAATACAACTTTAGGCAATGCATTTAAGGTTGAATTTTTTATATTTATTTCAACTTGAATTACGTCAAAACAATTGGCGACAGTTTTTAGAGCACTTTTGCATGGGATTGTGTATCTAGTTTTTTATTAGTGATCGATGACTATATTATGATCATAAATCTATTTTGTCCCATAGGTATAGTAAGAAGCAAGTATGGAGAATAACATAAAAAAACGTATAGCTTGTTTAATACCTAGACCCGCGTAGTTTGGAAGAGACTTCATATGATTAGGGAAGAGTGTCACTTGCTAAGTTATTTAAACAACGGTACTGTGTAGTGGCTGTGTAAGAATAAGTGTACTTCTCCATGTAGTCCGCCACGTCCGATCCAGCGACCAGGGTATTCTCTGTTTAAATAATCCTTAACTTGGCGAGCATAGTGCACCGGCGCCCCGTCATGTTGGTAATACATATTGCGTAGAGATGCAAGTGGTATATCCTCTAACAATTCTGGCAGCGTGTCGGTGAGAAAATTATGATAGCTTTCACCGTTTAATCTTTCTATGAAGACAGGGCCCAGTAACGTTGTATTAATAAGGCCTGCCCACATATTGATTGACACTAAACCGGTGTTGAAAGCTATGCGGTCTTGGTTCATGTGGAAATGTGTACTTCCCCATGTAGTCGTAAAAGGTGCCAAAGAGGATCAAACCAGGAGGTGGGCAGCAGCGTGTTCCTAATTACAACTAGAAAATAAAATAAACTACGGCTGCCAATCAGTCTGCCAAGCGTGGCAACTATAGCAAATATCCCCCTTATCTATAGACCTATGTTCAACAGTGGACTATTAATAGCTGTAATAAACGAATGGATGAATAATTAAACAATAAACAAATAATAAAATCATCATCATCGTCATCATCATTACATTAGACACAAGTCCACAGCTTAACATAGGCCTCTCCCAAGCAATACCACAAAGTACAGTCCTGAGCCACCTGTATCCATCGAATTCCTGCATTTCATAATAATATAATATCAAAATCATAAAGTTAAAATATATTTTGGCAAAGATTTTCTCATATACGACTCCATAAGATTACTCTTTTGACTACTTAGGGACTTCGGTGTATTTCATGGAATTATCGACGCTAATACCTTTTCCTCAACGGATAATAGAATATAAGTTGTTTTCTGATTCTGTATCGGAAAAGAGCTTAGTACGAATCCACAATAATAAATTCGGAAGTAATTGTGCGTAAATATATAGCTTTATTACTTATTTCACAATTTCATTTTCATCTTCATCATCTTCAATTGTTGATTGCAATTTTAATTGCTGATTTACCACGCTCTCGGCGGTGATAGAAAACATCGTGAGAAAACTTGCCTGTGATGTGAGAAATTAATTTAAAAAATATTTCGACTACATATGTAGTTCGCCAAGACGCATTAGGGCAGCGCGGCGTACATTTAAGGAAATGTCCGCCGCGCTGCCCTAAGGCGGCTGCACAAGTCTCCTCTCATTAATTGAATGAATGAATGAGAGGAGACTTGACCCTAAAAACGTTACTTTATTACAAAGCATTATTTAAAAACCAACAGTATCGGATTCAGAAATTCTATATACCGTCCCACTGAGGGTTAAGGAGCAATTAATCCTCCCCGCTATCTTTGCGACTTTACTTATGTGATGAAGTTTACAATATTTTGAGGATAACCCCGAACATGCAGGTTTCCTCACATATGTTTTATTCACTATAAAACAGCCAGCAGATTTATGCGTGGTAAAGCTATACTGCAGCTATATTATGGTTGTAGCAGGAATTGGTCAGCTTGACCGGGAAGCACCACGCTCTCACAGAAAACCGCGTAAATTAAGAGTAAAATAGCTACTTAATGCATCTGTGTTTTGTATGTTTACTGTAGAGAACCGAAGACTTTTTACTGGATACGAGGCATTCTAGACAACTTATCTTAGTCCTCAAGGGTGAGAATGCATCTGCACTTTGATTCTTAATCGAGGATAAATGTAGATGTCTATGGGCCATAGCATCTACTGTCATCAGGGGTATGTGTGCTCATTCCTCACCCTTATTCTATAAAAAAACTTATCTTTTTATAAACGTTATCCTTATTTTATGTTATAAACCCACACCTACCTTAACTTATCGTACCTACTTTATAATTTTTAAGGGGCACCATTTTGCTTCATTTACACACAATTAAATTATTTTGAAGAGTCATTGAGAAATACCTCGCCAGTGTCACCGGCGGACGCACTAACAAGGTCTTTTAAAAATTGAAGAATAATTTCATTAAATCACTTAGTCCTTTTTTTTATGCAAAACTTCGAGAAAAATGGCGAATAACTAGCAAGATAATATATTTTACCCACACGATACGAGTAGGGCTTCTTTTCGGCCTAGAAGTCTGTCTGGGTTGGTAACACACTCTTACCGGTTTCTGTACTGCTGTGTTCCAGTCTGAATGATATAGAGAACTAATATTACTACGGGTTGTGAGGCATTCTATCTTGGTTTTTGAACAACACAGCCTTTTTGTTTGAAGCTGATTGCAATTGTCCTTATGCTGGAGTCACCACTTACATCAGGTTCAGGTCGACCATAAACTCGTTCGTCATTTCAATTTATAACAAAGGAAAAAATTGCCTACATGTTCTAGCTTTATGTCGGACAGTGATGCTTATCCTATAGACCGATTCCCAACCAATAAGAATTTGAACCAATAAGAATTCGCATATTTTTGTTTTTTGTCTTGCTTAAAAACAGTGTTTAGTTTATGCGGTGGACTTTAGTTTCATTATTATAATTATTTTCTATCTTAGATTATTAATAGGTCGTCGCGCGAAGACCTATCAATAATCTAAGATTTTCTATGTTATTCTAATCTTTATTTTCAGAGTATCAGCGCTGTGGTTATTACACCGCGGCACAATGCCTAGTCGGATAATGTAACATAATATATTCAATATTCATGTAGTTTAATTATGAAATAAGTCTTTTAAATTAAATAATTAAATAAAATTTAAATAAATAATATTAAAAAATAAATGTCTTTCTTTCTTCTTTCCTTTTTTCTTTCTTTATGTATATCTTAATGACTGGCCGTTTCTCTTGCAATATGTGACTGGCCGTTTCTCTTGTAAATTAATTTCTGTTCGCGCTTCGATTGCAAGAGTCCTTCATTATCTCACTTTTTTAAGATAAATTTAGATAACTCTTACTTATTCTTGTGATTCCAGTTACTTTTAATTCTTAATGTTTTCAGGATAAGGTTTTTATTTAATATAAAAGCGTCATCATTTCCCTCTTTGACGTTGTAGTTGTTTCTCAAATATCAGTGAAAATCATTACGTTCGAAATAAATAGAAAAACGTATCTTCAATACCCTAATTAAGCAGGTATGGCGAGCGTTATTACGTAATCGTTTAACCACTTACTTTACAAATTAAGTCTCAAAAACAAATCTTCAGAGCAACAAACGATATAAACATTTCAATCTTGTACTTACAAAGTACTAAGGCCTGCCGACTTGCGGGGAATTTCGTCCCCTTTATAAGAAATTACGTTTGCAACAGACTTTCGTATCTGCGAAAATAAACACGAACCCGGATTACATCGAGCAGTGCGAATATTAAAAAACTTATTATTGTCAACTTAAAATAAATTTTTTTCGTCAAAGATTGTTTGCTTTTAGTGGACGCTATACTTCTAACTTTGACAGATCTTGTGTCTCTTGACGACTGGCCTAGCGATCGTAGTATCTAGATTCTATGTCACGAGTCCTGGATTCGAGTTTTCCAACCCAAAACTATTACAAAACACAAATTATTGGTTTTATCGCTTGGTTGCATAGTGATTGTCAGATATTTCCGAAATTGTGTGCGACCTGACTTTTCGAAATAGCGTATACTCTTCTGCACATTTCTAGCTTCTGACATTATTCATAGTCGACGCTCTAGTCAAAATTGATCAGGAAGACAGTCCACCTAATGGTACGTAATTGCTTTGGCCAATAAACAGCTAATTTAACCACCATTAAGAATCAAAATGCAGATGTGTCGTCACCCCTGAGGACGAAGATGGAATGCTTCATTACCAGAGAAAAGGATCGCCGCAGCATTATGCTGCTGTTTACGCTAGTATTCTGTGCAAGTTGGACCTTCACCGCTCGAGCCGACTCATTCATGCTACAGCCATGATACGCTATAGTGTTGCTCAATGACTTACAACTTTACAATACCATATACAAAAGAAGAAGGCTACAGATGCATTGTCATCTCTGAAGAATGAAATTGAATGTACCACAGCCTGTAATTATACTGGCTCTCTCTCTCTCTCGCTCTCCCTTTGTATACACTTTGTACCAGAATACAGAAGTGTAGTCACTGCTGTTTGGCAGCAGAAATAGGTAATGGGGTACCGATTCCAACCCAAACGAACTCCTAGGCAGAAAAGTAGTCCTACTAAATAGTAAAATATGAAAATATTTTTCAGTATTTTTAATCAATTATTTCATTTCGCATATTAAAAAAGTATTAAATTATGTTATGGACCTTTAGCAAATATGTAAAAAACCTAGGTACAGAAATTGCGTAGTCAGCGGCTTGATTTTTAAAAATTAAAGGAAACAGCAAACCGAGCTCCGAGCTAAAGAGGCATATTATGCTCGGTTATAAAAGAATGTTACGGTCGGCATTCCATTAATGTCCTTTGACGAGAAGAAATATTGCCGACGAATGCCTTAAGGGGCGTTGCACTGGGAAGTTATTAGCAAGGCATAAACAGTTTCTAATTTATTTTAATTTGATTACTTAGAAAAAATTAAAATGATCTATTATTGTTATGGCTTAAATTGTGGATAATTCTTTTCTTTTGTTCTTTTACTTTTGTTGACACGTTGTAACACCCTAAAATACATTGACCACACTTTTTGTAGATATAACCTAACTGATGGTAATTAATTGATTAAAATTCAGATATCTCGTTATGATCTAAGGAAAGTAAAAATGGTATCCAATTTTCGTCACTCACCATACAAAATACAGTATCATTATTTTGCTATTTCACTGTAGTTTTCGTGCGAACGTGGACCTAACTCAGTCAAGCCGACACATTCGTACATTCACTCATAAAATGTCTTTTACGGCCTGCAATATCACTAAGGGAAACGCGGGTGTAAAGTGTGTTAAAAGAGAGTGTATTCTTATCATAGATGGAGTAAATAATCTTTAAAGCACTTTACACACATCAATGATTTTTATTATAAAAAATAAAGTAAAGTTACAGCCTATATACGTTCCAATGTTGGGCACAGGCCTCTCCTCATTTATGAGAGGGTTTTAGGGCAAGGAAGTGTCCGCCGCGCTGCCCCAATGCGTGTTGGCGGACTTCACATGGCTTCGAAATATATTTTTTTAATTTCTCAGACATGTTGGTTTCCTCACGATGTTTTCCTTCACCGATTAACACGAGGTAAATCAGCACTTAAAATTGCAATTAACAATTTCATTGGTGCCGGCGGTGATCGCGTACTGTGAAATTTACAGCGAGCGCTAAGCCCCTGAGCTACCACGGCTTATTATAAAACTGCATGATAAACGATACAGACTATTATTACAGACTACCTGATTGTAGGTGGCTACTGCAGCCCATGGACACTTGCAACGAACTTCAGACAGATAAGGCTAAGAGATACGTTGTCACCTCTGAGGACTTAAATGGAATGTCTCACAACCTTTAATGATACTGGCTATCTATAGGCTTCAAACCGGAACATAGCAGTGTAAGTACTGCTATTTGGTGTTAGAAATAGGTAATAACCCCAGACGGCCTCCCAGGCAGAATAGGAGTTCTAACACATAGTAAAGTCAAATAAAAAAAGCATGTGTGCAGTTCACACGCGGAAGAAGTGAAACCTTCAAATAAAATGAAATATAAAACAAAAACATTTCACAGCAAATGATTTATTTAATTTGATAATTTTCAACCACAAGTGCGGCATAAAATATAAGATAAAATAAATAGATTTTTAATTCTTTATTTTAACAGTAATTATATTAATCATTTTTGAATCTCCGCACACAGAAGAGACTATAGAGATACTAAACTAGCTGTTCCCCGCGGTATCACTCGCATATATCACACGTCTGAGCCGCGCGACATGACACCTCGCTTATCTTATAGAAGTGTTTACTGCTAATTTCTTTCGGTTCTCCTTAGTTGGCTAGGCGTCGTTCGCGCACCGAACCGAGTGTTGAATTATTTTAATTTTTCATTATCTCTTAAATTATGCGTCCAAATAACATGCTAAAATAGCAAAGTTAATTTTTATAAAATTGTCTTGATGATGACGAACGAAATTTACTTCGTAAGGATTAATATGCCTTGCCTAATAATAATACTCATAAATACTTTTTTATTTTCAATATTTTTTGTCACAAAATACTTTATTGTGGCTTATGA
The DNA here is from genome assembly GCA_029286625.1 of Parnassius orleans. Taxonomy (NCBI): domain Eukaryota; kingdom Metazoa; phylum Arthropoda; class Insecta; order Lepidoptera; family Papilionidae; genus Parnassius; species Parnassius orleans. The sequence continues at coordinate 5,258 of JAGSMP010001015.1, read as the reverse complement.
ATAAGAAATTGGCCTATGGTATTGCGGGCTTTTTTTTAGATGAAGGAAAGATCTATATTTTCACTAACTATTACGCCGGATAAAGCAGTTTGGGAGCACTTTATCTTCCGACTTGCTTAACAAAAATCAATATTTAAGACTAGCTGAGAGGTCTAGCCTAATGTTAGATACTACTGCTATTCCTCGTAAATCTGGCTATCATGTACAAAAACAATTGATCAAATTGGACTAATAGTTCCAGATATTAGCGTGTTTAAACAAACAAAAAAAAACCTCTTTCGCTTTATTATATTAAGTATAGATTCTATCTAATTTTCTCGTAGGCCTATTCTATAGACTTATACTCGTATATTTGTCTCTTTTTAGTGTCGCTTTTTCATTTCATTGAATTTCAAATCACAACGATGCTAAAGAAGTTTTCACTTCAAAAAGTATTGGATGCAGTATTTTTATTATTTTGAGTTATAAGGAAGGTGCTGCTGCCCATCTCTTGTTTTATTCCTTCGTCACCTGTTACTACACCCACGGAATGACATGGGATAGTGGATTCTCTTACGCTGCCACTACATGGTGCTAATAAAACAGTTTAACAAATACATTAAGATAAATTTAAAAAAAAGATCTAAGTAACGCCACCCCAAACCCCAGCGCACAGTACGCGTCGAGAAGTGCCTTGTACTGCTCAACAGGCACACAAACGAAGGAATTTTGGACCGCATTGTTACCTCTGCGCTCAACAAGTTGGTTGGATCCGGGTTCAGCACCTAAACAATGCCCTAAACGAAAACTTTGCCCTAGAAAAGTGATGGTCACTGTTTGGTGGTCTAGCACCGGTGTGTGTGATCACAGTTTCTTACCAAACGAGATGAGCATTACTGCAGATGTGTACTGTGAAGAACTGAACACAATGATGGAGAAGTTCGCACGTCTGCGACGCGCGACAACGCGCGACCTCATACTGCACAACAGACGCTTTCCAAGTTACAAGAGCTGGGGTTGAAAGCTCTCCGTCATCCGCCGTACTTACCAGACCTTGCGCCTACAGACTACTACTAAAAAAATTCAATACACTAGAGGCAGTACAAAATGCCTTTGAAGAATTTGTTGCGTCCAGATGATTTCTTCAAGAAGGGCATCAATACACTGTCAACGCGTTGGCAAATGGCAATGCATCGATTGCATGGGTGATTACTTTGATTAATAGAAATAAAAAATATAGAAAAAATTACGTTAACTTATTTCATAAAAACGGCAATTTCAAAGATAAAGACCTAATATTTCCGTACTTAGTTTTAAACTTAATGTAACATAGTTTTAAGCTTTTTTGTTGTCTACTTCTGTATTTAAAAATAAACACTGCATTTCTACTGAATAGAAAATAAAATCAAATTCCTTTCAAGCGAAAAGCTGTATAAAATGCAAAAAGAATTAAAAGTAAAAAATGTATTTAAAGCACGCTACGTTTTACGATTTATCTAAAAGAAATGGTCTTAAAACATGCTATGAAAACAAAGTTCCGAGTAATGAGATAAATTCCTTCACATATATTTGAAAACCTAAAAGTTAAGTCTAGGACAATGTTTTGAACTGGAAAAATTATTAAAGTACTTGTAGTTCAAGATAATGATATATTTTGCTAAAGAATCTCCCTTTTTGAATTAACATAATAGAAATTATACAATAGAAAAAATATAACTGTACGAAAGATAATTATAATAAGAGGATCTAAACTTTGTTCTAGATTCTTAATAACTAATATATCCTCTAAAAGTACTAGGCAACATGTGTTACAGCCTATAACAGACTTTAGATCTGATGAGAACATTGAATACGACAATACATTTTATGCCGACTTCAAAAAAGGACCGCCGTGTAGTGGCAGTGTAATAATATCCACCACCTCATATCAACCCTTTGGTGCCATAAGAGGCGACAGAGGGAAACAAATCTGGAGATGGGTAGCAGCATCTTCCTAATAACGACAAAAAATTGCGGTTGACAACCCGCTTACCTAGCGTGGCAACTATGACAAATATATGTCCAGCAGTGGACTTTAATAGGATGTAACGATAACGGTTAAAAAAAGGAGGAAGCTATTTATGAGCAAGCTATGCTTATAAATACTCTAAGGAGGAAGCTCTCAATTCGACTATAATTTTGTACCTACATATGTTACACGGTTTTTAAACGTACCTAGTGAGAGGATATTCCAATTATTAACTTGAAGTTGTTGTCTAAATGTACTATTTAGATGAGGTGTATTTTGATGTTGTGATATTGTTTAGTCCACTCTAAAGGAGTCAAATAATTTAATTTAAAATAAGAAAATTCGATTAAATAAATAATTTGCTTTTGGAAATAAATTCATACTTTTCTTAAATTTTTAAATCTCTGACTAAAGCTCTGACTTTAGAAGCTATTGAATTATGTAGAAATTATTTCACTGAATATCTTTTGTTACCTTTTGGATTTTTATCCTTGTTGTTGTTTTTGCTGATTTCTAAAAATTAATTTTAGAAACCAGTGAAATAAATTATGTAACTAACAATTGCTCAATGTATAACCTGGCCTTCCCAAATCATTTACCTAAACACTTATAGGACCCCAAATGAACTAGTAAACACAAAGGCACTAAAAATCCGCATCAAATGTATAATATTATTTAAAACTTAAAAAAATATACGATCAGGGGTAGAGAAGGATTTAGTATCAAATATTTGTTCGGTTTGCACGAGCATCTCAATCAATTATAAAAATTGCGCAGTGGTTAGCTAGAGTATCAGATTAATTAGCTACAAATTAAAGACGAAAATTGCATTATATTTAACTGGATATTTTGTAAAATCCCACTACATTATTTAAAGAAAAACCTCCAGTATTTTTAGTTTCTCTATTCAATTCTAAAGCTCCATTCGTTTGACGATGTCGGATTGGGAGAGTACCCAAGAATTTTCGCTCGCTCTTATTCATCCGACTTATATTTGTAATGCTTGGTGAGCTTGCTCCGAGGTACAGACCTGGATGGGAATTTCTTTATGTACATCGTTAATTGACACGCCTGACAAAAATCGGAATTTAATTTAACACACGCGAAATAAGTTATTTAAATTATTACTTTTGAAATAGTAATGCAGATGTCGAAGATCAATTATAACTTTCCGCACATAAAGTAAGTACCCTAAGCATTTTGATGAAAAGTGTAACACGGGATATTATTTTTTTCTATTTCATAATGCAAACATGGTTATAATGTGGTCAAATTTATCGTTAAGTAGTTTAACAGTTTTTTTTAAGGCACAGGCCTCCTCTCACTTCTGAAAGGGTTTTTGGAACAGGAAATATCCTCAAAATATTACTTCTTCGCCATTAATTTGACATGTGGGTTTCCTTACAATGCTTTTAATGCCGCTGTACGTCGTAAATAAGCCCTTAAAAATTTTAGTTTACAATTTCTTTGGTACTAGTGGGGATCAAGTTCTTAGTCGTTCGATTACTATAAAATTTTAAATATAACGCCTAACGCCATCACACCGAGCTACACATTACAAACCAAAAATAATTTTAACTAAATTGGAAAGGATTTTCATAGTTATATTTAATTAATTAATTTGAATAATGTGTGCCCCGAAGCTTTAATATTTCTCATGATCTTACTTAAGCTTTCGTTGAGGTAAGTTTTGTTAACTTCTATTTAAGGCTGTTTTACTTTCAGTTCAGTCTGTAGACAAGCATTGGCTTGTTATAATATTAAAAAGATAAAGTGAGAATTTTGTGAGTTTGTATAATATATGTGGAAGGTAATCTCCGGAAGTACTGCACCCATTTGAAAAATTCTTTCACCGTTTGAAAGATACATTATTCTAGATGGACACAAGTTATATATTATAGCTGAAAATTATGATATTGTTTGTCAACCTAGTCGGAAAAAGTCGTGCCTCTTGAAAGCTTCCACAGCGTGCGCTGCACCAATAGTCAAAGTTGCGCCAAAATAACGTATGACTGAATTGTTACTCTTGAAACCCTTATTCTATAAAAAAAAGCGTCTAAAGATAACTCAGAGTAATTATTTAAAAAAACTATTGTGGCAGTTGGTGCAGCTTCGGCATATTGATCTCTCTAGGTTAGGAAATGCAAAATACAAAGAATCAATTTATTTTAAAACCTGAGAAAACAAGGGACAATAAATGAAATATACCATGAAGTTTATAATTTACCTACCTATCATTTAAGATAGATTTGTTCAACCCGGGCAAAGCCGGGGCGGGCCGCTAGTAAATAATAAAAAGCATTGACTTATACTATAATATAATAAAATATTTTGGGGCTGTAGTTTTTTTCTATAAAAACACGTTTTTAAGAAATAAAAATGTTGGCCGATGATTCTTAAACATTTTCATAATATACATATTTCTAAGATACGTTTCATAATATACGTTTTTTAAATATATTTTTAATCAGTTCGTATTGCGATTCGATACCACAAATATAAACAATAATAATTACAGGCTGTGAAGTAGAATTCATCTTAGCCCTCAGAGGTAACAACGTATATATAGCCTTCTTTGTCTTAAGTTGATGTTCTAATGTAAAGTCTAATATGCATTGACTTATACATATATTACCTTTTGAAATCATTACTAATATGTCTAATGTATGGCTGTAAGTTCGTTTGTCACTTCTGTTTCATAAAAAAGTATAACGTATTATTATTTATTTATTTAGTATCGAATTATTTATTTATATTTACCGTAGCATACTTTTATATCTCCATAAATCTAATACTCCCGCCGCGAAGATAAAATTTTTACATACATTTCAAGTCAGTCACGTCTGGCTCTCAGTCTCAATAGGACCAATTCATCATTATCATTCATCATTACAGCCCTTCACAAGTCCACTGCTGAACATAGGCCTCCCCCAAGGAATGCCACAAAGTACTGCCCTGAGCCACCTGCATCCATGGACTTCCTGCATGTCTTACCAGGTCGTCACTTCATCTAGTGGGGGGACGCCCTGCACTTTGTTCGCCGGTATGAGGCCGCCACTCGAGAACCTTTTTTCCCCATTGGTTTTCGGTTCTTCGAGCTATATGGCCGGCCCATTGCCACTTCAGGTTACTAATCCTTTGGGCTATGTCGGTGACTCTGGTTCTACTGCGGATATCCTCATTTCTAAGTTTATCACGCAGAGAAATCCCGAGCATAGCCCTCTCTATAGCTCTCTGAGCGACCATGAGCTTCCTCATATGGCCAGCAGTG